>CAJNIZ010005659.1:0-19032 GCA_905231905.1 Symbiodinium pilosum | reverse complement strand
TCTAAAGTTAGTTTCTTCTTGTACGAATTGTCTACATGCCACTCTTGCTTCTTCTGCTGCCATGCCTCTGTAAGCATAGAACAAAACTCTCAAGGGCTGCTTCTGCGCGAGTATTGTTTACATGCCATTCTTGCTTCTGCTGCTACCATCCCCTGCAAGCATAGAACAAAAACTTAGAGGGTTGTTTCTGCGCGGTTATCTGAGTGGGTATGTACTTCTTGTACAAGGCGGCCGTCAGGGAAGGCTGCTCCACCACTTACCAAGTCGGAGTGTGCACGTTGACCCTAAATTCATTTGGCACGTAGATGGGACCCAAGCTTACCCTCCAGCTTTAAAGACAACCCTAGGTGCCAGAATGGATAAAGTAAACCACAGTCGCCCTCAAAAGAAGGGTGGTCCTCAATGGACAAAGTTGTGTAAGCATAAGCTGCCTTCAAACTCAAAAGGTCTGAAAAAAAGCGTTTGCTGCACCTTGCCGCCTGGATGGCCTTTGGACATGGATGAAGAAATCCATCCATGGGGTGCAAGCTCAGCGTCACAAAGGCGACTGAGTTATGTGTGAAAGAGTTCCAGTGGAAGCACTGGAATGCTCAGCAAGACTTGTGGGAGATGGTGGGTGACGTCCTCAGCCACTGTGACGCCTCGAAGTGAAAAAAAGCCCGTCGTGCTAGACCGCAAAACTCCAGTTTTAACACCCAAAACCTCTTTTCGGTGCTCAGACTTGAGCACCGAAAATGGTCTAGGTGACTCTTGCGCTTTCCTGCCATAATGCCAAATTCCCAATCCCTGCCAGCACCTTCACCACCTCTACATGTTCAAGCGATGCTACGCATGCATTTCGGGTGGGTCCCGTGAGGGGCACCCGACGACTACTACTACTACTACTACTACTACTACGACGACTACGACTACCACTACCACTATTACTACTACTACTACTACTTCTTCTACTACTACTTCTTCTTCTACTACTTCTACTACTTCTACTACTTCTACTACTTCTACTACTTCTACTACGACTACTACCACCACTACCATTACTAATACCACTGCTACTACTCCTCCTACTACTACTCCTTCTCTAGTACGACGACAACTACTATTGCTAGGTACACTCCCCGAACGGCCGTGGATTGTAAGGCCGATTTGGTGCTGAGCGAATGTAGCATTTCGAAATGGCAAAAATCTCATGAGGGTCTCATAGTTGTGCTTCGGTTCCGTTGGGTTTTGTATGGTCACCGTTATTCTTTCTTACAAGGGGCCTCCGGGATATACGTGCGGGTTCCTTGCGGTTCCATACTCGTACTTCATATTTTCCATACCAAGGGGCCATTGGGGTGCCAACCTAAAGTGTTCGTTTCAGCAGTGCTTCAGGGTTCCAGACATGTATTTTGTTACAATGCGCACTTGGGGATACATAGTTTTGGTTCATAAGGATCCCTAGGGGCTCCATGATTTGTACTAGGAAATATTCTATCCTCCGGGGCCCTTGGGGTTCCAAACTTTGAGTTATGTCGTTTACGTACACAAGGGACCCTCGAAGCTTTCATCATTAATTATAGGTTTTACTTATGCAAAAAAGCCTTGGGCTTCTATAGTTTGAGTTCTGATCTTTTGAGAAAAGGACCTCTGGCGTTTTATAGCTTGGCTCCATAGCTTGAGGTATGATTTGTTTACATAAGGGGGCCATTCGTGCTCCACAGTTTTTAGCCATGATCTTTTAATAAGGGGGCTTTAGAGGTTCCATAATTTTAGTAAGGATGTCTTATTAGGGGCCCGAAATGTTTGAGAGACTGACTGAGTGATTGAATCACGGGAAAACAGGGCTGCGTGTTGCTCGCACGTAACTACCCCCAAACCCCCACCAACCCACGGATTGCACTCCAAGAAGCACGCAGGGAAAAAGCATGTCGCAAAAACGAAATGTTTGGTACTTCCCCGCCCGCAAAAACGAAGGGACAGGCATCAACAAAGTCTCGAACCGGAAGAGCTCGAAAACGCTGTTTTCTTGCAGTTGAAGGAAAATCGGTGCAAAATGTTGCCGAAACTATGGCTTGGCACGCACGAATGCGAAAAAAAAATGAAATTCGACACCTTTTGAAAACGAGCCTTTCCGAGCACGCCAGGCCGATACAGGTGTTTGCTACCCAAATGCAAGTTTTAAGCGCGAAAACTATCATGACTGGGGGCTTATACCACGGCAGGACCCGGACCGGGTTCCCACTACGACTAGTAGGCGGGTGCCCCTCATGGGACCCACCCGAAATGCAAGCGCAGCATCGCTTGAACATGTGCAAGTGCTGAAAGTGCTGGCAGGGGCAGGGAACTTGGCATTACAGCAGGAACGCGCCGGAGTCACACATTACCATTTTCGGTGCCCAAATCTGAACGCTGTCGCGGTGGCAGAGGACGTCACCCACCACATGCCACAAGTCTTGCTGAGCATTCCAGTGCTTCCACTGAAACTCCTTCACGCGCTGCTCAATCGCCTTTTGGCGCTGAGCTTGCACCCCATGGATGGAGTTCTTCATCCATGTCCAAAGGCCATCCAGGCCGCAAGTTACCCGTTGAGGGCAGCTTATGCTTACACAACTTTGTCCATTGAGGACCACCCTCCTGTTGGGGGCGACTGTGGTTTACGTTATCCATTCTGGCACCTAGGGTTTTCTTTAAAGCTGGAGGGTAAGCTTGGCGACAAATGGATTCAGGGTTCACGAACTTGCTCGCAAAGCCGAATTGGTAAGTGGCGGTGGAGGAGGCTTAATGTAAATAGCCTTACGGATGTCCGACTACACACGCAGGAGCATGGCAGCGGCAGGAGCAAACACAGCGACAAGAAACACTGAAAAGGGTGTCCAGTAAGTACGTTGTCGTATCGGCGAAATTACCCACCCCCCATCCTAACCCCTGTAAGTATGTTGTCGCATCGGCAAAATTACACCCCCCCCTCCCCAACCCCCAGCTGATCATCCTGAATGCACTAAAAAGACCGGTCCAGTAAGGGGCAGAGGCCCAGTAGTACTATTCATAATAGCAATATGCGCCCAAGATGAGCTAAAGCCTTAACTCCTAGCATCCCCCTTCATCACCCCTATAGTACTCCCCCATCTACTCGTCTATGTAGCCCCATTGAGGGAGTTTAGACTGTAGCTCATATAACATGGATACTGTTTTTGCAGATTCCGCGAGCTACGGCTGGGGCCTTCAAGCACCATCGAACTGCAGCAGCCCGTATGACCAAGGACAGCTCCAGCTGGACCGGGTATGCCCCGGCTGCTTGCCTCCGGTTCTCTAGGGCTTTAGGGTTCTACGAGTTATATGGGGCTATTTAGGGGTTATATATAGATTAATCGTATTATGGGTGATAAACAGCAGAGGGTATCCGTGACCATGCCACAAGGGGAGTGCTATCCATGCATATGCTCAGTATATGTGGGTAATCATAAGATGGGTTGCTGTTAAGTATCTTGAACAAAGATACTAAAGTCAGGAAAGCACATTACTTACCACCATATACCCATACGATAATGAGTTAATTCATGTTCACTAAACCCTAAACCCTCAACCCTGAACCCTGAACACAGTTCCTTATCAGCAACCACGTAAGCAGCTCTTAGTCGAGCCATCGTCTATATTCCTAGCATCCACCTCAATAAGCTCCATAATGGCGGCCTATATAATCCTCTATATATAGCCCCCGTTTAAGGAGTCTAGACCCTAAACTCTAGACCCTAAACCCAAATCCCTAAACCCTCAACCCTAAGCCCTAAACCCAAACCCTATTATTCCCCTATATAACCCCCTCTAAGGAGTTTAGACTATGGCTCAGTTGACTTCTGCCAGGGCCGGCCTTGAGCCAGCGGCTGGCCGAAGCGAAGGTCTGAGAAGGCTAGAGCTCCACAGTTTCGATTTAGGGTTTGGGGTTTAGGGCTTAGGGTTTTGGGGTAGGATCTAGGGTTTGGGATTTAGGGCTGAGGGCTTAGGGTTTAGGGTTTTGGGCTTAGGACTTCGAGTCTAGGGTACATGTTGGGCTTCCTTGGAGGGGGGCTTCCCCTCTTGCCCTACTTAATGACTATACAGCACTCTAATCATATCCTGCTTACAACCATGCTGTCTTGGCTTAAGCAGCCTACAACTGGGCTATCACTACAGCATCTAAGTAGATTAGGGGTTTGGGGGGTTTTGAGTTTGGCGTGTAGGTTGTAGGCTTACGTTTTGGCGGCTAGATAGATGGATTTAGGGGTCTCTAGTCATGCCACTACCAGACGTAATCCGGATGCTTTTTTGAGACGACTCTGCTTCTGATGATGCAAGATGTAGCAGAGTTCAACATAAACGGAAAAGCTGGCCCCCCTCAACAGCTGCAATACAAGAGCTTGCCTAACTTAAAGTCAGCTCCCAGAATAAGGACCTGAAGTAGAAAGGGATTCGGACAATCCTGGTATGCAACTGGAACCCGGGGAAGTCTCAATCCTTCTTGGATCATTGTCCGTCACCTGATTTTTTTGGAATCACCCCGAACCCTAAACCTTTAACCCCAAACGCATTCCTTGCGAACTACCTCATCGAGGCTCTGGCTGCTGAACTCGCGGAACTACGCGCCAAGACATCAAATTGCTACCTGCAAACGGCACAACTTGACCAAACCGATTAGGTAGACCCCTGATTCATAAACCCCCTCCCCTTACTAGGGATTATGATAGGGACCCTAATATCAAGGCTCTAAAAAACAGGGGGTCTATTAATCAGGGGTCCACATTACCATGCTCCAAGGTATGCAAGGCTATCTTTGTGGCCTGTTGTTATTAGGGACTCAAGCAAGGCGTCTTGCGTGAGTAGAGGGGTTCGGTAGGAATCATGATGTGAGCTATAGTCTACACTCCTAGTATCCCCCTTAATAATCCCAATAGTACTCCCCTGTATAATCCCCTACATAACTCCTTTTGAGGATTTTAGACTACAGCTTGTGTAAGCCCATGCTACTTTCTCAGCAACAAGATGCAGGCCTTCCACCATGGAGCCGTTCCGCCAAAGGGTGGCGGACCAGAAGTTTTCCTCCGACAACCAGCAGTGTTCATGCTTTCCCTTGCCCCCATGCAATACAACCCTGAAAACAGGAAACCCCAAAAAAGGACCCAATGATATCCCGAACGAAGTCTATATCTCTCTTCTGACCCTGTGACTACTCCTCATGCACAACATGGCAGGTCCTCCTCCAAAGGTGGTAGGGATGCGCTGATTGCCTGGCAACATGCGTCTTCCCTCCAGCCACAACGGCTTAGCGGGGGCTAGTAGGGAATGAGGGAATAGAAGATATTCCCTTATTCCCCTACAAACCACGAGCAAAATGGGCCACTACCCTGCATATAGGTACTACCAACAGTTAAAGCCTGCATAATTCCAACGCACCATTAAGACCCTATAATTTGGATCCCAATGCGGAGTCCATAGGATGATAGCCTAAGGACATGGTAATTTCCATAGTTGGGGGGACGTCGATATCAACCCCCATATAGCAGCTTTGGAAACCTTACACCCTATATGTCCCTGCATAACCCCATCTATCCCTGGTAGCCAGGGACCCCTGAATATGCCACACCGTAGACCCTAAACCCTAAACCATAAATAGTAGTTTCCATCTTCTTTTGCATTATCCCTATGTAACCCCTATTCAGCCCCCAAACAAACCCCATAGTAGTTGTTTCCATTTTCTTCTCCACGATCCCTATGAAACTCCTATAACCCCTATATCACTCCTATATAATCCCTATAGAACCATCACCCTATATAACCCTATATAACCCCTATAGAACCACGATATAACCCTATATAACCCTATAAAACTCCCTGTAGAACCCGACAGCTCGGACCTGAAGGTCCAGCTGGAAAGACGATCCAACGGATTCTGCCCTGCAGGGTTTCGGGTATAGGATTTTTGGTGTGGGGTTTCAGTTTAGGGTTTAGAATTTAGGGTTTGGGGTTTAGGGCTTAGGGTTGAGAGTTTAGGCTAGGAATGAAGGAAGGGATCCTCATAATAGTCCCTATATAACCCACTATAGTTTCCATTTTCTTTTCCATTCCTTCACTCCCAGCTAACCAAAGGCCAGGGTTGTGAATTACAAGCTAAATGCCACTCTCAAAGGCATTGCGTGTACTGAAGTAGGTGGAATGCAGAAGCCTCAGATGCTGCCACAACTTCACTCTGTGCTCTAGACCCGAAACCCTGAACCCTAAACCCTAAACCCCAAACAGTAGTTTCCACTTTCTTTTCTATTATCCCCTATATAACCCCCCTATAACCCGATCTGCCTAGGGATGACTATGACGAATCTTGTGGAAAGCCAAGCCCGGCGCCAGGAGCTGTTGATATGTAACCGCAGACTGCGCTCTGAACAAACTGCCTAATCAGAATTCAGGGTTTGGGTTTGGGATTTAGGGTTTAGGGTTTGAGGTTTAGGCTTTAGGGTTAAGGGTTTAGACTTCAGGATTGTTTAGGGTTTCACGCTTTGGGGCGTGGGCTTTGGGGTTCAGGATTTATTTTGGTTTCGGGTTTAGGGCTGGTTAGGTTAGGGCTCAAGAAGTGAGGCCTATACAGAATTTAGAACTTCATGGTGATTTTTGATGTTTTTCCAAGCTAGAAATCCCTCCGTCGCAGGCTTTGAAGGGGGTCGTATTCTCTGGAGGGTTCATTAAGGGGGAACCTGGGCGGGGGGGTAGTATAGAGGCGGGTACTAGCTGAACCCATGATTGAACTTAAAAAATGTATATGACGATCACGCGCGAAACAGAATCGTACCTACTAAGGCTTATTCATTGTTCCCTACACCCTCTATACCCTACAATACCCTTCAACAGTAATTTGTCCCCCTATACCCTAAACCCCAAACCTTAATTTGTTCGGGAGGAAAAAATCCATCCTCCTGCAGCCGGGAAGCACTTAGGCTGGCTATGGCCAGTGGATTTGTGGCATCTCGAGCCTCAAGGCGTTGGGATCTTAGTGACTAGGGATTTGGGTTTAGGGATGAGGGTTTGGGGTTTGGTTTTGGGGTTTAGTGTTTAGGGTTTAGGGTTTTGGGTTTAGGGATTAGGGATTAGGGTTTGGTTTTGGGGTTTAGCGTTTAGGGTTTAGGGACTTGGGTTTAGGGTTTAGGGAGTAGGGTTTGGGGTTTGGTTTTGGGGTTTTGCGTTTAGGGTTTAGGGACTTGGGTTTAGGGATTAGGGATTAGGGTTTGGTGTATGGTTTGGGGGCTTAGGATTTAGGGTTTGGGTCTTGTGCAAAGAGGATGAGGTTTGAGAGTTCACCGGTTTGGAGGGCTCAGAGGTTTAGTGTTCGAGGGCTTGGGAGTTCAGGTTCAAGGCCTAGGGCATATCGCAACATTCGCAGTAATGAGAAGAATAGCTTCGTAGCCATAGATGGAAAAAGTAGGGGCACAACAAAGAGTTGTGGCTGGTAGAGGTATTGTGGAGATTTACTGTAGAACATGAGCAGGGTGGTACAAGCCCTTGTGATGGCACAGCAACATCTTACTCAAAGGACACACCCTGGGCAGGTAGCCCCAGTGGTAAGGATACCACCCTCTACTAAACAACATAGCACCTCACGAAGGCCTAGCTCAAAGGTCAATCAGTAAATCCTATAAGGCCTCGGTCGTTAGGGTCCCATGTCGGCTTCGGTGAGGGTACCTCCTCATTGCCATGCTGGCCTTGGCACACACGACAATTTAGTGCCTGAGGTCTAGCACTTAGCCTACTTCAGCCCATGGTCCCTTCGGAAACCCTGAGCTTGAAATCCCAAATCCTTGACGCAGAATCTGCCCGTTATCAAAATTCTGAACATCATGGGCCTTCTGAGGTGGCAAATGACCCTAAATGATTCTTGGGGTTAATGGAAAATAAAATGGAAACTACTCTATACTATAATGAGGTGTACATATTGGGGATATCTCGGGGTTATATTGGGATAATGGAAAATAAAATGGATACTACTAAATGATTTTAGTCCTTGTGATAGCTCATGACTGCACCTGGCATCCTACTGTTGATACTAATAATCCTGCATGACCTTAGTATACTATTCTACCATAATTTCCGTGGTTGAGGTTACTTGGGGTCATGCAGGATTTGTAGTATCCAGTGTATCCTACTGAAAACGGGCGCGCCCTTGGACCTCTCACTCCCTGTGCTGCTATGTTGCACAACCATCTGGATTTGGCAGGCTGCCAACCAGCACTTGAAGATGCCTCACAGCAGCTGGATTTCGACTGACAATGTTCATGCAAGAAGCCTGCTACTTTAAATTCTACTAGTTCCATAGTTCAAGCGTTCCACCATCAAGAGGATCTGTGCCATCTTTCGACTCTCCGGAACTCAAAGATACCTCTCAGGCCAGAAACACTCAGTCCAACAAGCCGTCTCCACTGTAGGGGCCTTAATCGCTTAGAATAGGTGGCGTATGTCCGTCAGACTAAACCCTACACCCTCCCGTATACGTACTTCCTCTATGTCGCCAGTCTTGACGATGGCCCAATGGCACCCTGCAGCCGTGCTTCCTGACTTGCTTGCTGCTTTGTACCGCTTCTCACAAACTTCAAACCACTACCACAGCCCTGAACAAACTTTTCAATCCTGAAGCCCCAAACCTGACAAACATGACCGTTGTAAGGGTCGCCTTCGTAAAGCAGACCCTCAACGTTGCTCTCAACAAGATTCCTATGGTTTGACCCAAAGCGCCTTGATCCATTGGCCCCCTAAACGCCCAATACACCCGCTCAAAAAGACACGAGACTTTCAAACACACCCAACTCAACCCTGAAAATCTCATTCGGCATGGACGAAAAGAGTGACAATGCTAGTAACATTAGAGTAGGGGTAATGAGAGAAATGAGAACGATGCTAGGGAGATTAGTAATGAACACAGACAACTAAACTGGCAATGATGAAAATCATGATTCAGAATCATGATTCCTATAATGGCGTGATGACAAGAACCGCCGCACAGACTAATATGGCAACTTCATGCAGCAGCATGGAACGCTCACATCACAGCTCAGCCGTTCACACGCCAAAACTCCGTACCTACTCCTGTCATCTAGATCACCTATCCCTTGCCTGGCGCTCAGTTTTCCCAATCCACAACACAGGTGCAGGCAGTGAAGAACACGTTTACATGTTTACCCACTCGGACAAGGTTTTTGCTTAATCATGGCCAGTAGGAAAGGATCCAGAACGCATATGGGCTACACTGTATATTTCCCATACAACTACGGAACATGGCTCCTCCAAGGATGTATAAATAAATATGTGTGTATATATATATTAGGGCGGGACTATGCCAAACTACCGAAGGGACCCCAATGTCCACCTTTAATGGCCCCTTGGTAACCATAGCAGTTGCAGTAGCTCATGTAAGACCACATACCCCTACATACGCAAAAGCCCGTTTCCATGTCATGTTCCATTTTTTGTTCATTCGATTCTCCATTATTGGGAAAATATCCTTAAACCATGAAAAACCTATATGATCCCTGTAATCTTCTAGTATTTCTAGTATTTGCAGTGGCTCAAAGGTGCTGCTGCGGTGCCGGCATTCTCCGGACACCTCCGCTGCCAGGCTGAAGCCACTAGGAGCTGTAAACACGAGCTCATCATCAGCCTTAGCCAAGCAAGCCTGGTAGTTATAATATAGTATAATATGGTATATTATGGTATATTATTTTATAGTATATTATGGTAGGTTGTAGTATATCATAAAGTATTATGGTACTTCAGCCTTAGCCAAGCAAGCCTGGTAGATACAAGTAGGATAGTGGTTTAGAGTTTAGGTTTTTTCAGCCAGAGGACTTTTACGTCTGCACAGACTTTAGGGTTGAGGGTTTAGGGCTGGGTAATTAGACCCCTACTTCAAAAATAATCAGCGAGCCCCTCAGTACAATCTGCAGGCAGGATGACGACTGGCACTGCAGGAGAAGCCTCTGAACGGGGTTGCTGTTCAGGAATTTAAATTAAGCTACCAGAATGGGTATATATGGTAATTAGTAGGGTTTCCCCAATATGGACCCTAAACCCTAAACCCTAAACCCTAAACCCTAAACAGCAACCCAGTAAATTGTGGCCTCCTGTTGGGATTGGCTCTCGCAGCTTAATAGAATCGTCGTGTTCTGATGACGCATTGCACCCTAAACCCCAAACCCTTAGGGTTTAGGGTTTAGGGTTTAGGGTTTAGGGTTTGGAACCCTAAACGCTAGGGCTTTGTCTTGCCATTTTCAACCGAGCCACCAAGACAGGGCTGCTGAGAACGGCGATGAGTGTCAGATCCAGGACAGCATCACCCAAGTATTCATCACCTTCTTACTGGAGTATTTGAATATGTTATATAGGGATTAGGGTTAGCAGGGAATATGGGAATATATTGTATAAGGAATGAATTATCTATTCCGTCTATTACCTTATTTCTTACTAAGAGCCAGAAACCATTTGTTACGAAATCCTCTGGTCTAGGGGCTAGGGCTCAGCATTTAGGGAGGCCCCTTCATTTCAAAACTGGCGTTTCACTTTACAGCATACCAGCATACCTTGACCTTTTGGGCGCCTTCTTTTGCACAACTTCTACTTGACTGCGGTGCTCCTTCCAAGGGTCCGGCCTCTGTTGATGACCACCCAGCCTGTAGCGAACAAAGGAAGAGTAGAGGGTTTAGGGTTTGGGGTAACTTCAGGTTTAGGGTGTAGGACTTAGAGTTTAGGATGCCATGAGGCTACATCTCAAGACTGTCCCGTGTATAAACCAGTACAGTCGATGCGGAGCCTACCTTCAGATTTTTCAAGTATACTGTAGCTGTTTCCCTAAGCCCTAAACCCTAAACCCTAAACCCTGAACGCTAAACGCCTTAATCTGAAATTACAGAGGAGCCTCTAGTCGGTCTCACATTTGTTTGCTAATGGCTCGTACCCCAAAACCTTGAACCCCCTAAACCCCTGAACCCTGACACCCCTACACCCATAAACTCTATGACCCTTGTAGTCCCCTTCAGTAGAAAGACTATGGCCCTGGGTATATTATAATAAGATCCCTATATACCCCATATTCTATCTACTTAAGGGGGACTATAACCCTAAACTACTCTAAACCCTTTACCCAAAGGAGAGCAAGCCAAGGTCATCAAGCTGGCCACGCAACTTGCCATGCGCTCGTGGACAAAGACTCCAGAGATGAATCCTACCTGGCATAGAATAAGGCTTTAGGGTTTAGGGTTTAGCGTTTAACTTTCTCAGGGGTCCATAAAGAAGATATATATATATATATGTATCTCCATACATATATATATATATAAGTATATATATATATGCATAGGGCTTAGGGTTTAGGGTTAGGTGTATACATGGGATTCTGGTGCAGGACAAGTGAACAGTGTTCCCAAGAATATCCCAGCCACATCATAGATGAGCTTGCTGATGACTTCGGCATCGGCCGGGACTTCCAACTTGGATATGAACAGCTGTGGGGATCTAGGGGTTATATAGGGCGTATCAAGGCGGGGGTGCATGGGGATGACTTAGTAGGGATTATGTAGGGGTTATATAGGGATTATGTGGGGATCCTAGAGGGACTATCTGAGGGAGGGGATGTGCCGTCAGGCTTTCCTACTCGGATGTGAAAAGCTGGTGGATCATGGGCGATTTGGCGGAAGCCCTAAATTTGGAGGGTTTTTGGTCAATCCCCCACCCAGTAGTAGGTACCACAAAAACTGTTGTAGGTATATTAAGGCCCTGTTAACTCCTCATTAAGGAGCTATTACTATGGCGGTGGGTTGACCTAAGGCAGATTGACTTCTTCTCTTGAACCCTAAGAACTAAGCCCCACGCTGCCCTACACAAAAACCCAAACCCAAAAACCCAAACCCTAAACCCTAAACTGAGTTGCTGTTAAGGAACTTAAAACTGAATTACTGTATAAAGGAAACCCTATTATTTACCATATACCCATATTATGGTAACTTCGTTTAAGTTCCTGATCTTACAAACTGAGAGGCCCTGAATGTTTGGAGACGCCATACTTCCGCATCGGTCGGGAGGAGTGGAGGCTCAGCCGCAAACCAGAGGTCGTAGATGGCAACCCCGGGCCTAGAAGTCCATGTAGGGCGTAGGGTTTGGGGTTTAGGGTTTGGATTTGGGATTTGGGGTCTAGGGTTTGTAGTTTAGGATTGGGATTTGGGATTTAAGGTTTTGGGTTTAGGGTTCAGGGTTTGGGGTTTAGGGTAACCAGTGCCTGGAAGCCCATGGAAAAAAGAAGTGGAAACGAGGTTCGAGTATTGTTCTGCGGGCTTATAATGAAAAATAGGGTGTCTTAACATGGGTTATAGATTTGAAGTAAATTGGTTTAGGGCTTACAGTTGAAGACTTAACTTTAACATTTCGGAGTTGGAAGAGTTCTGTGAAAATTTACGTCGGGTACTACTAGCCCTGATTTTTACTACCCAGGAACCAGCCAAGCAACCAACCGTAGCAACAAGAGGCATACGGGTTAGAAGAACAGGGATACTGACAAAAATCATGACACTAACAACATGTGTTGAACACTGGGAAGAGTCAACCATTTGGCCGTACAAGAAACTCACAAACAAAAAATGCCATACAGCTCTGCACATGTGAGCTTGCAAGTCAAGATACCAGGAGCTTTCTGTGCCTGAGCTTCGAGGCAACTTTGACTTACAAATACTTGCTGGTGCTTCATGGGAAGTTTCATGGATTCTCCTAATACCCCTCTCTATACCACCTTCCTAGGTTCCCCCAGTAATGAACGCAATTTTGGGACAATAAGGCCCAATGAAGGTTAATTAGGGGTTAACCTGCGGGTGTCAGTAGGGGAACCCCGGAGAGTTGTGCAGCGAAAATACGGAACATGAAAAGGCATTGTACCGACAAGCTTCTAGGGATCCACTCGCCCACTCTGGTTGCAGCCCCAATAAGTCTAGGATGTATCGAACAGCCCAAGCTCAACGATGGGGGGACTTCATGCTTATCGCCCCACTAGCTAATGCTCTTGGTGGCAGAGAACTGTTGAATTGGCCAACCTAGAGTTTCTCAAGATGTCACTGGGGGTCCAGAAGAGGAGAGTCTTGCTCACTGCTTTTCCCTTCTGTGATCTCTCCGTTGCCGAACAGCAACTTCAGATCTGTTTCTGATGGCTTTGTCGGCAGTATGTCGCAAGTGGAGGTGGGGCGTGCGCCAACTAGTGTCGGTAGGCTTGAAGAGCAGGTCTGAACGCTGCAACGCATGGGCATGTTGATCGGTTTCCCCGATAGTTCGGCAGTCCATGAATGTCTCGCATGTTGTTCTTACACAGGATTCCGCTTCCAATATTCCCATTATATCTCTAGGTTCTTCAAGCGTCTCTGAACCCTAAACCCCAAACCCTAACCCTCAACATGAATATTTGGAGAAACTCACGACTGAGGCATGGGCTGGCCACTCTCACCTAGGTTGCTGTTAAGGAACATAAATGAAGTTACAATAATGAAGAAACCCTACCATTTACTGTATACCCATATTCTGGTAACTTAATTTAAGTTACCTCAACCCTAAACCGTAAACTCTAAACCCTATATAACCATATTACAGCAAGCCAGTCACAGCTAATTGTCTGCCCAGCCCTTCGCAAGTTGTATTGCCATTGGTGGAGCCATCGAAGCGCAGGGCAACTCCTGGGCTCCGTACTTTCGGGCTTTACTGGCAAATCACATGGCAAGTAATATGGAAACTGGGAGTATACAGCCCCATAGGTAACCCGCTGCAACCCTATATAATATAGGGTTGTAGAGGGTTACCTTTGAAGTTCTTGGAGAGCTTAGATTTTCGGATTCAATCAAACAAAAAATGATCCCCAGTATAATCCGGACTTACGAAGGGGAGGTTATTCATCAAGCGTCTACATCATGGTTGATCTGGACTTTCTTAATGTTTGATAACAGATTGGGCCCCCTAAGCCCTAAACCGTGAAGAAGATAAGCCCCAGCGGCCCTCCAGTCCAAATGAGCAAAATAGCTCGGGTTGGAGTGCC
This sequence comes from Symbiodinium pilosum, assembly GCA_905231905.1. Classification (NCBI taxonomy): domain Eukaryota; class Dinophyceae; order Suessiales; family Symbiodiniaceae; genus Symbiodinium; species Symbiodinium pilosum. The sequence continues at coordinate 4,979 of CAJNIZ010005659.1, read as the reverse complement.
CAACCTCTGCCAATCAGATTTGCTTGGTTGAGGGTTTAGCTTGCTGGTGGTCAGTAGGGAAATGTAGGGAATAAAGGACCTTCATACAGGAACTACTATGGATTAGATAGAAACTACCATTGGGAGCGTCTCCATTGCCCGCCAACAGATTAGGGTTCTGGAGCTGCTGGCATCTAGGGTAAATGGTAATTTGAATACATTGGGGACCCCAATATAGACCCGCAAATACGATGATGCTCTTTATGGGGACCATGATTAGGGGTACCCCAATTTTAGGAAACCCTAACCCGGAACCCTAATCCTAACCGCTAAACCCTACAGATTTTTAGGAAGCCACGACACCATCTACTTCAAAGAGAGAAAGGTCTCGCTAAAGCAGGGGTTCTGAGGGAACCAATGCGTGCTTCGGTTAACGATTTGGGGTTTAGGGTTGTGCGACCTCCAAAGATCGACCATAAGAACCTGAATTCTTGGAATTAGAGTTGTTTAGCATACGAATTACACTTCTACAAGGACGCTGAGGAAGAATTACGACCGCGGCAGGCATATTGCGAAACACCAGTGCTATCCATAGCAATATACTTCTCATAGGCTGAAGGATATTGCCTGTTTAGAGCCGGTTTTCCGTACAAACACTGTATAAACCGAACTTGCGTTTCATTTTGTGGCTTGTTCTTCGGGTGCTTTTCCACTTGCTTCTCAAATATGGTTTAGGAAGCTTGTCAGCTAGGTCTAAACATAGTACTAAGAAGAATAATGAGGATTATGGGTGATCATAGAATTTATTGAATTGCCCCACCGCCCTATTTAGGAAACCTAAACCCCAAGCCTTATCTACTTATCCCCAAAACCCTAAACACCTACACCCTAAATCCTCCCCCGAGATATGGTAACTTCCAGAAATTGGGGAAACCCAATCTAGACCCCAAACTACTAATTATCCCTATAGTTGCACCCCGAAAACATCGCTAATTTTCGGAAACCTCCATTTTTGCATTTCCTGGGCACACCCTGCCTGAGGGCGCCTCCAACTGAAGCTCTTGGAAAGCACTTCGTGGCTGGAATCCTTACTGATGTAGTTGAAGGTTTGGGGTTTAGGGTGCAAGGAATAAGGGATGATACGGGGATAATGGTTTGGGGTTTAAGGTGTAGGGTTCAGGTTGAAGTTACGTCGTTTCGGGTTCGAGTTTAAGGTGTGGGCTTTCGAGTTTAGGGGTAGATAGTGAAGGAACGGAAAAGAAAAGAGGGAAACTACCTGATAAATCGGAATTCTATAAGAACCTCTATAAGGTACATTCCTGAAGAGTTCTTGTTACCGATGGTTAGTAGGGAATGAAGGGGCGGAAAGGCAACTGAAAACTTGCTTAGAGTTTGACGTGTAGGGTTCCAGGCTTAGGGTTTGGTGTTGGGGTTTAGGGTTTCGGGTTCAGGCTTAAAGTTTTGAGTTTGAGGGTGATAGGCATAAGGGAACAATAGAATGAAAAAGAACACGGAAACAATAGCTTTGTTGGGGATTATGTAGGGACTACTATAGGGATCCATTCCCCTTTATTACTAACCGCCACTAAGAATCGAAGTCGGACCGGTGGCATTTTCAGACCGGTCACAGGTGGAAATAGGCATGACCTCAGCATCTCTCTAAGAAGCTATCCATGGCAATTTTCGGGATGCACGTGTATGACAAAGAGGTCATGAAACAGGTGTCATGGAAAAAGTGAATGTGCATCATTTAGTCAAAGTCATGACCCTGTCCTGGGCGCACCGTGTTTGAGAACCCTAAAAAGGAGACTCTCAGCTGAGACGCCTTGAACTGGCTCCACTACTGTGGATGGGGGAGGTTTGGCACCAATTAAGATTCATTAACTACTGTATTTCTGGGGGACATACAGCGTTGTTCAAAACTTCCCACCGCAGGTGCACATCATGAGTCCGAGGAGCAGGTAGGCCTGCACAAGCGCACGCAACAGTCAGAAAGTAATGGCGGAGCCAACTACGAAGAAGCGACGCTTGCTACCAAAAGCACTGCATGACCAGAAGTGCCTTACACCTTGGGAATCGTTGTCTCTAGTAAACTAAGGTCATGAAGGCGATTTAGTATCAACGGCCTGTGTAAGAAGAACCGTCCTGGATTTGGTCATAGGCAGTAGCAGTACCGGTACATGACAATGAGACGTTCTGTCGAGACGAGGATTCTTCCAGTTGCACGGGGTCTTGATAATCAGCATCTTCATATTCAAGGCTATAAGAGGGTCCTCAACTCAGGACACTCAAAGGAAGGACATGAGCTATAGTCTAAACTCGTCGTGTCCCCCTGAATGACCCCTATAATACTCCCCTGTATAATCCCCTCTATAACCCCTTTTAAGGAGTTTAGACTATAAAGCTCACATTACTTCACGCTCAGTAAAAATTCGGGCAATTCCCCAGGTTCCTATAACGGTAAATGGGGAGCAGTAACTTCATCCAAGATCCCTAAAGCCCTCCCCACTAAACCGGAGCCCTTCCCAAAACTTGCGTAACATCCGCTCTCAACCCTAAACCTCTTAACATCCCAGATGCCTAAACTTCTGACCACGAAACCTAATGAAGGGGGACATTAACTGCGCCGGATCAGAGCCTGCGAGGAAAGGTTTGACGCTGCGGCAGGCACTTCCGCCGATACGAAAGCCCCCTGGATCTGCCAGAGCCTTGTTGGGGGGTTCTGGGTTCAAGGTTTCGGGTTTACGGTTTAGGGTTTAGGGTTCAAGGTTCGAGGTTGAGGGTTCAAGGTTTGAGGTTTACGATTCAAGGTTGAAGGTTTAGGGTTAGTGTTGGAGATTTAGGGTTTAGGGTTGTAATGGCAAGGTCCGATCTGAATCTAAGGTTCCTGAAGTTTAGCTGGTGGCTTATGGTCTTGGTGGTTTGGGTTCTCGTTACTTTTCAGGGTTTACAGGCTGAGGTTCACGGGGTAGGTATCTTGTTGGCTTGCCTCCCCCGGGGAGGGGCAGTCTTTCGCAATAGAGCACATCCCACCCGCTTGTTATCAAACACTCCACTTGCTCCACTCTGTTTTTCCTGTAGCACCATCACGGCGAGTACTCCATCATCTGGGAGGGCATGGGGCTAGGACGTAAGAGGAATTTCTCAATCTGATTCCTGATAGGGTTATGAGAGGATTCTGGGGTCTTATACATCCCTGATAAGACCTCCCGAATCATGATTCTCTCTAAGGGCTCCCTATTTTGAAGAAAACAGCATTTCTTTCCAAGAGGCGGAAAGGATTGGAAGAGTTCGCTGGCTTCCTGTGCCAAGGTGAGACTCCTTGGTCTTTCTCACATCTCTTCCCATTCTCGACACCCACCGCGTACTAGTGCAGATGCTTTCTAAGAAGCACTTGTATTCGCGGGCACATGTCACTCATAACATGAGAAGGTGAAGGGTGTCTTGCGCTGATGTTTGCAAGGAAGGATTGGCCTCTGTAGGGTTCGGGGATACGGATTTATGGTTTAGTGGCTAGGGTTGAAGGCCTGCAAAAAGGGAGTACTGCATGGATTATCAAAGGGCCGGGATTGCTGCAGGCGACAGCCCGAGGATGGAAAAGAGCCTTCAGGGACATGCTGGGTCCTTCTTCACTTTGCTGACACAAATTTGTCTTCTTTACCTGGCTAGTGTGACAACTTACACCTACAATCGCGCGCTAAGTTTCTGCGCAGATGCAAACAAAAATAGACTTCAAAGCCACATAATCTAAACGCTATTGTAGTTTCCATTTTCTTGTCCAGTATGCCTATATAACCCGACATACTATAGTAGTGTCTATCTTCTCCTCCATTCAACCCTAAACCCTAAACCAAAGCGTATCCAGGCTCCAGGTCGGATTCAGCGTTGGCGGTTCAGGCGGGTTCTTCACTCGAACTCGGAAGGCGTACCTGGGTTGTGCGAAGGACTGGCATAGAAGTTACTGTAGGTGCCCTATACAAACGTAGTTCTTACGGCTCTATAAGGCATAGATGAGCCATAGTCTACACTCCTGGAATCACTCTTAATAACCCTATAATAGTCCCCTGTAGAAGCCCCCTATATGAGCCGCTTTACGGAGTTTAGATTACGCGCCATGTAGGGGATTACATTCCACAATGATGTAGAAGTTTTAAAAGGCGAGGTTCCAAGCTACCAACTACTATGCTTATCCCGCTTCTCGACTAGCACACCAACTATCTCACTATCACTCCAAACACTTTCCATGAACAGGGAGGCCACAATCTAAATCCCATAATATTCTAGTCCTCGTTATGGGGGTTCCCAAAAAAGGGGCCCTGAAACCAGCAGATCTCTCACTGTCTAGGCGCTTGGTGTTCGCTGCAAGTTGAGCCGGAGTAAGAGTCGCCAGCGCCACTTCGCGTCTGCCCACGCATCGCAGGGTGATGTCCGCTGGCCTTAGGGTTTTAAGCTTCAGGGTTTGGGGTTCAGGGTCGAGTGCCCTGCTTTTGTTTTGGGGGTTCTGGGTTCAGGGTTCCAGGCCTAAACCCTAACCGTAAACCACCTGTGGAGCCTTTAGGCTGCAGCGGTCAAGGGCTTGATGCGCAGCGTTTGAGGCCTGTGTAAACAGGGGCGCGCGACAGGTTGTAAGGATGATGCAGGGATAGAATGGCACTGTCGCGGCGTATGTAGACTCTTGATGAAAAACTGGGTGTAGTGTAGGGGTTGTATTTCAAAAAGGGTTAGAGGAATATACGCTTGTAGGACCGCTTTATGCTTGTAGGACTTTATAAACGAAAAGTGATTGCGCTGAGCTAAGGCTAAGCGGCAGCGCATGGAAACCGCCAGGAAAAGTTTGGCCGCTGCCGAAAACCAAACTTTCTGCCATCACGAAGCCTGGCACAGCAAGGGTTTAGGATTTTGACCCTTGGTAAATACCTGGGCTTAACGCATTTAGATGATATCCACGTGGATCCTGGAGGGGATGAACCCTAAACCCTACATAATCTGGGTTGCTGTTA
>CAJNIZ010005658.1:99652-116124 GCA_905231905.1 Symbiodinium pilosum | reverse complement strand
CACGGATGGCGTGAGGCCGCGACGACAGCACCAAGCCACAGTAGCTGCAGAGGCAGAGGGATGCCGAGATTGGGGTTTAGGGTTTAGGGTTTAGGGTTTAGGGTTTAGGGTCAGGGGGACTTAATAACTGGGTTGATAAGGGGGATAATTAGGAAGATTATCTGGGTTATAGGCCGGTTATAGGGGTTATTAAGGGTTTAAGGATCCCCATTTCTCTCCATGGTGAACGGTTCAAGTTTTAGAGTCTAGGATTTTAGGGTTAGGGGGTCTACCTGTGGCTCCAGTTACCTACAGCTTTATGGGTTCTAGCTACTAAATAAAGAGTAATTACTACTAATCTGTAGGTAACTGGGGTTACAGGTAAGGTTTAGGGATTGGGGGGTTAGGGGTCTAGCGCTTGGGAATGCCTTTTGGATTCGTGCTTCAGTGTCGAGGGTCTATAGATTTCCGGCAGAGGATGGATTTCTGCATCTCTCTATCTATCTGCCTTCGTCCCTCACTCACTCCTGTTGACAAATCTTTCTCTGTGCGGAACGATGTCTTTCAAAACTACAATGCCAGACAGGCACAGGTGTCAGAGTCCTACTACTGGCCTGAGAATGCATCCCCCACCACCAAAAAAGGAGTAAACACACGACTCTAGACCTTCTGAGCTCTGAGCTCACAGGGTTTAGGGTTTAACAACCCTGTATCTAGGGTAAAGTAGTGATCTGATGGTAGTACGGGTAATGATGCCGTCAAGCTCACTCTTTGTTGGGGTTAGTGTTGCGAATACTGTAGTTTGTATGCTGGTATCACAGCAACTAGAACTCAAATCACGTATTCAACACTGGCCCAGTAGACCAGAAGGCCGTCGCACCCCCCAAACCCCTAATTCAATTCCTAAACCTTGAATGATGGACAGCTCTGGCCTTCGCTTCGGTCGTTCTCATTTTGGCAGTCAGCGAAGGTGTACTGCGCCATGCCTGAATGACCTCACAGCAAACACCTTAGGGTTTATGGGATTTGCAGGGGGGGGAGTTACCAGGTGGGTACCCAGAAAGAAGGCTTCTTATATGGAGAGACTAAGAATAAATCAGCGCTATATAAGGCTTATATGGGGAAACTACCAGCCTAAAATGTCCTTAGATATGTCCAGATACTGCCAAATGCTCAAGTTTGATACATCTCTCTGACACCCGCACTTCACGTGCGTACCTCTAATTACCCAAACAAATATGTACTAAATTATTGGCTACTTGGAACCGTAGGGACACGATTTAAGGCTCTGGATTACTAATGCGCAGCACTTGGAGGGCATGAACGGCTGTGAATTATGCCTTTCCCAGAGGGTCCATATGTACAACTATTAGGGAATTAGGCCCCGAAATACCGTACTATATGAGGAGGTGGGCAAGAAAAGTTCGAATGAGAATTATTGTCATAATTTATGTTGATGCTGCTCAGACTGTTAGTCCGTTTTTTTTGTACTTGTTGCTAACGTTACTTTGAATCTATTTCATGTTGTGTGGTTGTTGGTTTCTTACTACTGTTTTTCCTATGGCTCAAGAGTTGAATAATGGCTCGTAATAGTACTATTTTGCATTGTGATTCGATAGGTCTTCTTGATATTCGTATTAGTAGTACTACTTTTTACCATCGCGATTACTGCTATTCGTCTAACTGTTTGCATGCGTTCGCATTATTTCCCGTTCTTGCTCTTGTTCCTCTTGCCTCTTATCAGTGCCGGATCAGAGGAAGAAGGTGCAAGTTGTCATCTTCGTCCATGTTTTGCAAATAGGAGGGCTGCGCGTCGCAAAGAGATGGCTTAGGCTTAGGACCGTTTAGGGTTTAGGGTTTAGGATGTCTTCTAAAAACTCAACGAAATTCCGCATGTTCTCATCGTCTGGTCGTACAACTATGGGGAGCCAATATCTTTAAAGGCGAACACAATGCCTGGTACAGTGTACTTCTCAAGACTTAGCAAGAAGCTACAGCGCCTGCCCGCCATCCGTCATGTTGATCGAACATCATCTGCTCATTCTGTTTGCAAGTCCCTAAGGGTCCAAGTACCTAATAATCATATACTTACCCAAGACCTGCAGTATAATTACTATTACCTTAAACCCAAGTACCTAATTGTTGGGTACTTGGACCCTCTGGGAGTGTAGGAACATCATTCGGCCATGATGTTTGCAAATGCGGGGCCTGCCCCCACCTCACAGGCTTTTTGCCACATGCTTACGGCACCTCAAAGAGCGAGATACCCAGAGGGTCCACATATGCAACCATTAGGGAATTGGGATGTCTTCAAGAACATTGCACGTAACAATGGCGAGAATCGCAGTTGCAAAGTTATCGCTATTGAATAAACAAGGAAAATCCAAACAATCCTAAACCCCAAACCCTAAACTCTAAAACCCAAACCCTAAACCCCAAACCCTAAACCCCAAACCCATCATCATGGCAGGCATTCTTTCTTTCTTGCGTACTCTGTGATCAGAAAGTTTCCGATCTTGTAACGTGCATGATTTGAAGGAACAATTTAAATACCTGTCTAAGGTTCAGGGTTTAGGTTTAGTTTTTATGGAAACCTGCCCAGCTTGTATAACTCCTCTCCTCTATGAGACCCTCACTGCATGGGGAACCGTTGCAAGGGTCGTGGGGCCATGCGCACCGACAGGCAGCAAGGTGATACTGGTTCTTCTCGTGAGCCAGAGCACTGTAGTGTAGGGTTTAGGGTTTAGGGTTTAGGGTGATCGTGAGCCAGAGGACTTTAGTGTGTATGAATAAGCCCTTATCAGAGAGCCAAATACCTCTTAATTAAGGAATATACCCTACATGGTACTAGGGTCCCTAATATGAATTAAGCTATATTCCTTAATTAAGGGGTATTGGGCTCCCTGGGTCCCTGCTCAAAGGCCTGAGTCCCCCGCCGAACTGTGTGCGCTGGACCTCGTCCTTGTGGAACTGAGGACTGTGGAGAGGCCGGCCCAGCGTTTGGAACTCAGGCTTGCGGAGAGGCCGGCCCAGCGTGTGATGGACGTGATGAGTGTGGAGTGTGTGATGTACGGTCTTTCCACCGATTAAGCCATTAGCCAAGTGTGGCTGCGGAAGCACGTGGACGTGACTCACCGTGTGGTGTACGACTTTTGGGTGCGGATGCGGGGTTGGATGTGAGTGGTGCTCCACGCAGGCCAACCTGGCAGCAGCAAACATAGAGGGACATTTAGGATCCCTAAACCCTAAACCCTAGACCGTAAAACCTAAAACCTTTAGGACCCTTTTCCCAGCTTTGTCTTCCCGGTGATTAGGGGGAGGTGAGGGAGTGTATATATGTAGTATTCTCAGGATAATATGAGCTATCTTTGAAAGGCCATGGATTCCTCCTTACAGACTATTTTAGGGACTTTAAACCACAAGAAGGACCCCTATGTCCACTATCAAAGGTCCCTACAACCCTAAACCCTATGTCCACTATTAAAGGTCCCGTGATAAGGCTAATTTTGGCCGTAGCTCATGTAGGATTGATGAAAACGGGAGGTTCTCCCACGCTCAAGCAACAGTCGCGACCACGAACTCTGACCCCACCGGTTCTCCTGCCAGCCGCGGCTCCAGTAGGAGCCCTGCAAGGCGTCACCATCCCAGCGATCGAACATCCGCTTCGTTTGATCCTGCTCCTGAAGCAGGCAGACACTCCGGCGAGTAGTGCAAGAGTTGCTTCTCCACAGACATCGGCTGCTGCTCATCCTCGCCCTGGTCCAACTGGGTCTCCAGCGCACTTAAGATCTGAGCTGTCTCAGGAAGATGATTAAGCCGAGCATGGCTCTTTTTAAGCCAGGCTGCAGTTTCAGGCCATGAGCAGCATGCAGAAGCTCTAAAGTGTACTGGGAAATTGAAATAGGGAACCCCAAGAATATAGCAGGAATATAATGGAATATAAGAACTCTGGTATATTCCTATTATATACCTGGTGCCCTCAAGATTGTCCGAAATGATGTAATCGCCCTTAGGGCCGCCAGGAAGATGATTAAGCCGAGCATGGCTCTCTTTAAGCCAGGCTGCAGTTTCAGGCCATGAGCAGCATGCAGAAGCTCTAAAGGGTACTGGGAAATTGAAATAGGGAACCCCAAGAATATAGCAGGAATATAATGGAATATAAGGACTCTGGTAGGTATATTCCTATTATATACCTGGTGCCCTCAAGATTGTCCGAAATGATGTAATCCCGAAATTTGTAGGTGGAGGTGTTGAAAAAATGAGTCAGGTGTTGAAATGGCCGTTCGGCTTTCTTGGAGATCATACATGATACAACATACGCGAAAACCCCTTTGTATCCATCGTTTGACTTCAACTTTGAACTGCTTTCATGGCCACCTACAAGGGTGACTTTTCTCCAGGCCTAAGAAGCTCATGCAATTCTCAGGGCATGCAGTTTTTCCCTCTGTTTTACACGGCATTGTTCCGTAGTTTCATGCTGCTGACCTCATGCAAGTCTGCTCCTGCCGCTGCTACCGCTGCTGCTTCTGCTGCTGCTTCTGCTGCTGTAGACCCTAAACTCTATAACCCCATGGTAGCAGTAGTTTCCATTTTCTTGTCCTTGATCCCAACATAACCCCCATATTCTATCTGCTTAAGGGGGACTATAGCCCTAAACCCTAAACCTTAAATAGTAGTTTCCATTTTCTTTCCCATAATCCCTAAACCCCAACACCTGAACCGCGTCTGATCAACCCCTCGAAGTTAAGTCCCTAAATATGGGATTTAGGGTTTAGGGTTTAAGGGTTTAGGGTTGGGAATGGATGCCAATGTTGATCCCTCGTTAAGCCCCCACTTACTGTTACTGGTGCTTAAGGGAGAGTGCGGGAGTGGGGCCTTACAATAGTAATAGTCCCCATATAATCCCCATATATCCCTAGATTAGTCCCTATACTCACCCCTCCTAGACCCGAAACCCTCCTAAACCCTAAACCCTAGAACCTCCGCCTTTAGCACCAGTGCGACCACAATCATCCCACTTCTCTCTAAGAATGCCTCTCGCCTATTCCAACACTGCCGGAATCCGAATAATGAATTGCTAAGGGTTTAGGGTTTTAGGGTTGAAGGTTTAGAGTTTAGGGTTAGGGTTTAGGCCTTATAAGGTTTAGGGTTTAGAGGTCTACTTGCCAGGCCCTGTACTATATGAGCCATTGTCTAAACTCCTCGTACTCCCTTAGTAACCCTTATAGTAGTCCCCTATATAATCCCCTATAAATCCTCCCTTACAGGAGTTTAGACTATAGTTCATATACCAAAGCAACCAGTCTAGCGCCATAATGATGGCAACTATCTCAGCTTCTAAACCCTAAACCTTAAATCCTAAACCCTAAACCCTAAAGTAACTCCGCCAGCTTCGCTTCTCGTACTTGCAGCACCACTCTTTTTTGGCCTTGGTGCAAAGGGTCCATGTAGCTATATGGTATATACTTAGGGCCCAAAGGCTTTCCCATATACCTACTTGAAGGCCCAAGTATATACCACATAGCTACATGGACCCTTTAAGTTGGTGCAAAAAGGCTTCGGGCTTCGGAGTTTAAACGACTGGGGCGTACAGGCTCAGCTGTTGCCTGCAAGAAATTCTGCCTGTTGCTTAGGCTTGGGATGTAAGGTCACGGAACACATACGCGCAGTTCTCCTATAGTCCCCCTTATAAGTAGATAGAATATGGGGTATAGACCCTTAGGGAAAGACTGCGACTGCCGCTCAGGATCTGCGAATTTCTGACCCAGATCTGCATACTTCTCTTAGTTGCTGTTAGGAATAACTTGAGGGTCACGGGGGAACTTAGTAAGTAGGTTAGGGTCTAGGGTTTAGGATTTAGGGTTTAGGGTCAGGGGGACTTACAGCAAGCAGGTCAACAATGGGGATAACTAGGGTTACTATATGGGTTACAGGGGTTATTAACCTACTTACTGAGTCTCCCTGACCTTCCACGTAAGTTGCCGCAACAAGGAAACCCTTCAGTTTGCCATACATCCACTTATACGAGGTTGGGTTTGTTTCAGTTGTATACTAACAGCAATCTGCTTTGAGAAGTAGATTTCTAGTCGTACAGAGGGCTTCAGGGTTAACAGCTGAATATTCAGGTATCAACAACAATTACAGCTACATTCGTGATGATGATTAGTTGGTGGTGGGGAGCCCAACATTCTCCAAACAGTGGTGGCTTCCATTTTCTTTTCTACTCCCTCGACGCTAATCACAAGGACAGTAAGGGGACCCCAAACCCCAGAATCTAGTAGGAATGCAAGGACCCTCGTAGGCATGTTTCTTGTCTATCCCTGCTATATTCTTGAAGATCTCTGTTTCGAGATGTCCCTAAACCCTAAGCCCTAAGCCAAAAAACCCTCAATAAACCTTGCACCCTCGATAAACCCTAAACCCTAAACCTTAAACCCTAAACCCTAAACCCTAAACCTTAAACCCTAAACCCTTTACTGAGCTCCCAGCAGGCGAGAATCCCACCACCCACTTATCCAAACCAGCTCGGCATTCGAAGGGGCAGGCCTTGGAGTACCTGGCGGGTCAAAATAAATCCTTGGGGGACCCAAGGTGTAAGCCTTTGCTTAGTAGTGTGTTGCTGGTGCTGAAATGAGAATTTGTTTTAAGGGCTTAGGGCTTTAAACCTTAAACCCTAAACCCTTAATCGCAACTTTAAATAACCTTTAAACCTTGAATCTTGAACCCCAAACCCCACACCTTTGAACCTGACCTTGATCCCTTAGCCTGAACCCTTAACCCCACCACGGAGCCGCTATAGACAATCGGAGGCCCTTGGTCTGAGGTTTAGGGTTTAGGCTTCAGGGGTCAGGGTTGAGGGTTCAGGGTTTAGGGTTTAGGGCTCAGGGTTTAAGATTTAAGTAGGCCTTTCCAGCGAATAGTTTGTGAAAGCTGCTTAGGGCTTATTGGGGTTTAGGGGTATAGTCCCCCTTAAGTAGATAGAATGTGGCTTTGGGTATATTATAATGAGATCCACGTATACCCCATGTTCTATCTGCTTAAGGGGGATCATAATCCTTTTCGAAGCAAGCTTGAGGCTTGAGAGGTTGCTGGGCAGTGCTTGTGCCTTGTCTCTCTCTGCGCGCTAGAGTGGCTCGTGATAGGGTCCCCAAACTTTTAGCCATAGGGTCCATGTAGGTATATGGTATATACTTAGGGCCCAAAGGGCTTCCCATATACCTACTTTAAAGCCCAAGTATATCCCATATAGCTACATGGACCCTGTGGGTTAGCAAGCTAGGGCCTGAACTCGCCAACCCATACTTATACCTCACACACCGAATCCGAGAGGTAATCACATTCTTAAGCCTTGTACCCTAAACAACCCCTTACTGGTAAAGGAGCAGTCTCAAATTCGGTACAGTCTTAATAAGCACGCCGGCGTGTCAGGTGATTTTCACAGCACCACTCCCGTGAATCTTTGTTGATTGCAGTTGTCTCCTGCAAACACTCTGAGGTAGCGAGCCAGCAAGGGGTCAGAAGAAATACGAAGCTAGGGGCCGAGCTATGCGTTCATATCATGTTGAAGTTCATTTGAGGTACCCTAGACGCACAGCAATATTGGTAATGATGTAGCCCCCTATATTTTGGGGCGTCGTGGATTGGTTTGCGTCGGGTACCCTGCATCAGAGGGGATCTGTTCTGTAAGCATTCAAGAGAGACAGAGAGAGAGAGAGAGAGAGAGAAGAGAGAGAGCGAGAGAGAGTGAGTGTGTGAGTGTGTGAGAGAGGGAGGAGAAGAGAGAGAGAGAGAGGGGGAGAGAGAGAAGAGAGGAAGAGACAGAGAGGAGAGAGAGAGAGAGAGAGTGTGTGTGTGTGAGAGAGGGAGGGAGAGAGAAGAGAGAGACAGAGAGAGAGAGTGAGTCTGTGAGAGAGAGGGAGAGAGAAGAGAGAAAGAGAGAGAGACAGTGAGAGAGAGACAGTGAGAGAGAGAGAAGAGAGGAGAGAGGAAGAGACAGAGAGGAGAGAGAGAGAGAGAGGAGGAGGAGAGAAGAGGAGAGGAGAGGAGAGGAGAGGAGAGCAGAGGAGAGCAGAGGAGAGCGAGGGAGGAAGAGGCAGGGAGGCCCAGCCGGTAAGCTAGCAAGAGCAAGTGAGTGACTAAGCCAGTCTCCTCAAAAAATCTCAAAAGTGCGTGCTCCTGTGGGCATGCCACAGAATTGTGAATTCCGAGTCTTTGCGCTTGGGACCAAAGTCTTTGGCAACTGCAACGGCTTGCGCGTGCTTTAGGGTTTAGCGTTCTCAGCTTTGTTGTAGTTAGGGGGGAGAGAAGGCAGATAAGATTTGAATGGATCTGCCAAAAGATCTCTTCCCCACTCCCCCTTAAGCATTAAGTTAGCTGTGGCACATCAATACTCGATAAGAGTCCACGAACACCTGCAGACCCCGCCTTACTCCAAAGTCGAACTTGGAGGTCCATGGGCTGTGTTTGAGCTTTCAACGCGAGGTTCCTTTCTAAATTCCTGAAAACGACAGCCCTAAACCCTAAACTCATCTTCGGTAGCCACACCCCCATACAGCTCTAAGTGATTAAGATAGAGCCTATAGTGGTACGTTGTACTACAGCTTGTAGGAAGTATGCAAGCTTCTTGAGCACCCATCTGCCAACTGGCAGGCCCAAACTGATTCCTGACTAGAAAATTCTGGAGCAGGTTAATTAATCATTGTCCCCTGTTGAGTCTGTATTATGGTACTGCCCCAAATGTTTAAAATGCCCCCAAACAGAGACCATGATGTTGACAACCCATCGCACGTTGACGCTCATCGTTGCATATTCCGAGTTCGGTTTTGCTGTAAGTCTTCAACAAAGGATCAGGACTTTGCTGGGTGGAGGAAGCTGTAGTCTCCTCACACCTCTAATAAACATTATTCTTAATAATTTCTTAGGGTTCTATTAGAATAGGAATAGGAATTAAAAACAATTCCTAAGGAGACTACAGGAAGGTGCAAGTTGGTCAAGAAGCCGCAGCCCCTTCTTTAGAGCTGAGGGTGGCTTTGGAGCGTGGTGGGGGTTAAGAGTCGAGGGTAGAAAGTTTTGGATTTGGGGTAACCTCCAACCCCAAACCCTTGCTCGAGTTGATAGCTCCTTAGCTTTAGATTCTCTGACGGGGTGGAAGGCACAACAATGAGAGATCCCACTTTCAAAGGTCTAGACCTGAGATACAAAACCTTGAACCTGAGACCCTAGAATCCACGAAAGTAGATAGAACATGGGGTATATGGGGATCTAATTATGCTTTTGGGGAACTCCATATTCTATCCACTTAAGGAGGACACCAAACCCTAAACCCTAAACCCTTTCTATCCCTAAACCCAATCTACTTTAGGGGGACACAAGACCCTAAATCCTAAACCCCATATTCTATCCCCAAACCCTATCTACTTTAGGGGGACACTAGACCCTAAATCCCAAACCCTAAACCCCATATGCTATCTACTTAAGGGGGACAGTAAACCCTAAACCCACAACGGGCGGCCTGGGAACAGTCGTAGCTCCTGAGTAGCATCGGGGGTTTAGGATTTAGGGTTTAGGGTTTAGGGTCTAAACTCCTCAAAGGGGGTGATATGGAGGATTATAAGGTTATATAGGGTTTAGGGTTTAGGGTTTCTGTCTCAAATGCAGGAATAACTTGCTGGTGGTTAGTAAGGACACTAAAGGAAACTGTATAGGGTTTAGGTTTAGTAGGGTTCGCAGGGAGTAAGGGAATACCGTATAGAGCGGGTATAAACTGATCTGGAGATAAAGGACCAGGCAGTTGTGGTTTTCATTTACGTGACCCGAACATGCACGATGAGGCATTACAGGAACGATCTCATTCACTGCACGGCCCTTTTTGCAGCACGTACACCTTGCGATGCAAACATCCAAGGCCTCAGTCAAGATAAGGGATCCTGTCGCTAAATCCCTGAGTCCACCTGATCCTTAGTAGAAAACCGTACAGCAATCCTATTTCATCCTATTTCAATGTCTTGCCAGTACGTATAAATCCATTTCCCCAGGCTTCGCGGCGCAAAGCCGCGGGCACCAATCCACAAAACAGCCCCTGAATCCCTGAACAATGTAGTGTGACAGGCCGATGCAGACCCCAGACCCCAAAGGGATATGGAGTAGAAAGAATTTGTTGGGGGGGGGAGGGGGGCCCTTCAAGGACTCCGCGTGCATGAATTTGTCTAAACATCACCAAGAACACGTTCACAAGACTCTAAAGAGCCCTTTCTGCGGTGGTTCCAGTCACAGCCCCATGTTGTGTACTGTTTTTGTACTCTGTTTTGGTGTTGCTGAAATTGTCTCCCAGAACGACAAGCGGAAGCCGGAACATTGGCATGCTTGAGGCCACAAGGCTAGGATCTTCAGATTTGTTTTGGTATGTGTGTGTTGTTTGTGGTGTCGTGGTGTTGTATGTTTTTGTTGTTTTGGGAGCTGGTTTCCCGGCCCAATTTCAAAACTTCTCGCAGCTATTCTACCTATATTCTATGTATGTAAATACATATATACACATATAGTATAGGTCCTATATTACATATATATGACATGATATACATGCATATATATATATATATGTTTTGTTGCACATTATGTTGGGGTCTGTCTTGGAGCCCCCTCTTCATGGAGACCTGATCGGATGACTTACTTACATTTTCGGAAACTCCCACCGAGGATCTTATGGGAACCCCAAGAAGATATAGAGACCACATAAGTGCAATGAGGGTCCACCCTTCAGGATTTCATGCGTACAGTTTGAAGAAACTCCATTAATGTTGAACCTGTAAGCCAAAGCCTAAAACCTTGAACCCTAAACCCCAAGAGCAAGCCCAGCGCCCTAAACCCTAAACTCTAAAGCCTAGCCCCTAAATCCTAAACCATAAACCCTGAACTCCAAACCCCAAACCCCAAACCCTAAATCTTGAAACCGAAAGCCCCAAAACCCTAAACCCTAACTTGCAGCTTCCATTTTCTTGTCCATTCTCCCTATATAACCTCCATATAACCCCAATATATACCCCTAAAAACCCTAGACTCCCATGTTAAAGATGAGCCCCAGGCTTGTCTTCGCAGCCTTTGCCCTCTTTCTTGCAGCAAAACTCCTCTCCATGTCAAGTTGAGGTTGGGTCTAGGATTTAGGGTTTCAGATTTAGGATTGAGGGTTTAAGGTTTAGGGTTTAAGGTTTAAGTTTTGGGGTTTACATGAAGTGTCCTTACAGGGGTCTTATGAAGGGTACAGCTTTAACTTCTACTAGCCAGCGTGGGGACAATTACAGTAAGGGGGAATGACCCAAGCTTGTGTAGGTCTGCTCCAAGTAGGGTGGACAGTAGGGGCCAGGTGCCCTTCCCACTCCGAGAGTTACGGCTTGTAGGGTTTAGGGTTCGTCGGGGTAGTCAAGGACTCAGGGGGGGAATCGCAGTATCGATTTTGAGAGATGCGTCTGGATGTTCGAGAAATCCCATATGGGTCAAGATCAAGGCTTGTGAGCCGGAATGCTTGAAACGCTTGTGGTTCATAGTCTCGTCCCCCAATATCAACCTGCCTCAACCCAAAAAAGTTGCATACTCCCTTATATAATGGTGCCAATTGGGGGATATCAGGGGGTGGGTGGTTAACTATCAATCCTGATCAGAACTTCTCATTCTTGAAGTAAGGTCCTTCTGGTTTGCTGGTGCGTGTATACAAGGTTCCTGCTTGGAGTGTCAGGGGGACTCAGTGAGTAGGATAATAACGGGGATAACTGACTGGGGTTACTATATGGGTTATAGGGCTTATTAACCTACTAACTAAGTCCCCTGACTCTCCAAGCGTGGAATGTTGGCGAGTGAATATACTTGGTGTCCAATGTGGGGATCACGAACTAAGATCCTACCATACATCAGGCTGCAATGCTCCGCAGTAGAAATCAACCAAGTCGCCTTTCATGCACTCACAGCACTTGGGAGAAATTTGGCGGGCACCGAGGGGCATGGCGCGGGGGGGCGTTGTCCTACCCCAGCTTTTACCCTAAACCTTGACCCTAAAGCTATGCTGTATTCACGCTAAAGAGTCCCACTACCAACAGCAGAAACTGTTGATTCACAGGCTCGTGTTTGCATGGACTTAGGGCTTAGGGTATACAGCATTATGCAGCATTGGCAGCATTGGGGTACTTGCGCACCTCAGGGCCGCAGTAGGAGTTCCAAAGCTGATCTGCAGGATATTCTGTATGCCCTGGACCCTCCCAAAAACATACTTTCAGCTGCTTGCTGGGATTTATACCTTTGTACTGGTGTCGGATTTCGGGACAAAATCTTATGAAAACAACTTTGGAAATCCCGAGGATTATAAGCTTGACCGCCAACTTGTTCCTGCCAGGACTATCCTACCTAGTCGTATCCTACGATCCAAAGTGAAGGTCCCTGTGCAAACCCTAAACCCTAAACCCTAAACCCTGAACCCTAAACCCTGAACCCTAAACCCTGAACCCTAGTAGTGCACCCCAAAGAGACAATGATTTTGGCAATTGACCAAGTCCAGGCACTGTAAAAAAGGTCTGTGTGAGCATCCTGGAGCGCGCCAAGTAAAGAATCCTCAAGTTAGTACCAAATGGTTTAGGGCTTAGGGTTAAGGGTTTAGGGTTTAGGGGTTTAGGGTTGAGGGTTTTAGTGTTTTTTTGGTGGTTAAACCCAGTAAGATTCTATTCCTTATATAAAATACGATACCCCAAAAGGAGGATAGAATCTTACTCTATAATGGGTACCATAGTATCCCCAAATAAACCACTAATTACTCAACTTAGTGTGAGTGTAGAGTTGGGAATGTCTCATGGGGACTACAGGGGTTTACTGTAAGGGGAGTCCCAAGAATTGTACAAAGGTCATTTTGAGAAATACTCACCTTCTTACCTGACATGCACTGGATATAGAATCGACTCTAATACCATGGAACACCGCTGTCACCTCAAACAACGTGGTGCGGAAACAGATGCTCTTGAAGTTCCAGAAGCTGTGGCCAACCCCCTTTTGATTGAACCTCGGCCTCACTTAATCCCAGAAGCCCAAACGACGAGCCCAACACCGTCGGCAATGGAAGCTGAATGAGGGGCCATTGTGTCAAACTGAACCCCCAAAGGGTCCTAAGTACCCATATGGGGAATACTTACCCAAACCATAAGGGAAATTACTACTACAGAAACCACACTTTGTACCATATAGGTACTTTGAACCCTAAACCCTCAACCCTAAACCCCTTCACATCTCATTTAGCCGCCCCGCCTTCTTCTCGTTCGACCATCCCTTGCGCCAATTCCACAGCCTCAGCTTGAGGGTTTCCTTACTGAGGAGTACTAGGGAATAAAGGGCGATAATAAGTAGAGACTATATGGGGGAATGTCAAAATTATGATCCCATTTCGGGTCCCCTAAATTAAGCCCCGTATTAAGCCCCGTAGTATAATAGGGACCCAAAAAGGGACCATAATTTTGACAACCACCCATATAAGGATTATACTCCATTATTCCCTACTAAGCACAAGCAAGTTTCCGGGTTTGGCTCTTTCAGGTTCCCCCTAGTACACAGGTTGTCGCGTTAATTATCGCGGCAGGGACGAAGCGCGTGCTCATCCCAAAAACATTGGAGAATTCTTGCTTACAGGTGGTCAGTAAGGAATAAGGGAATCTATTCCCTATAAAATGTGAGCTATGATCTATAAATGTCAAGTATCCCCCTGAATAAGCCTTGAAATACACTCCTGTGTGATGCCCTATGTAACCCCCTTTAAGGAGTTTTGTCTATAGCTCATAGAATCCGCTATATAACCTCCCTTTAGAGAGTTCAGCCTTTTGCTCATACCCTTTTCCCGGTAACTAAACCCCAAAAAGTATGTAAAATGATAGCCCTAAACCCATAGTAATAGCCATAGAGGCCATTATTTTACATACTTTTGGGGTCCAGGTAGTTCTCGCACATCGGGTCCCAGGCTTCCTCTTCGAGAACGTCGGAATCGCAAGGATAACTACTTTAGACATCCATGCCTCCGCACCCTGCACCCTTCTTGGGGACCTAGTAAGTAGGTTAATAACCCCTATAACCCATATAGTGCAACTTAATTATCCCCATTACTAGCATCAGCTCATGAGAATGTGTGACCCCAACCACCTACAGCTTAGCAGCAATTCCCCCAAATTAGTAGGTATGACCCATAACACTGTAGGTACTTGGAGTCACAGGATAGGCCTATCCCATTCCTGAACAAGGTTGCCAGACAAGATCACACACAGGAAACGCGCTTTGAGCATTTCAAGTTCAGGGCTTCCGGATCGAGGGTTTCTGTGCCAGGCTGAGCAACTGAGCGGCTGCACAACCTGTGTAGCAAGAATCTAAGATCGAACTGCGTTTGAATACGCTGAGCCCTCCCCATCACCCCAATTTCTGAACCCTCCCTATAATTGCAATTGCCTATAGTTTTATGGGTTGAAGCTATGAATCAAGGGAGCACTACTGCTAAACCGTAAATAATTGGACCAACAAGTCAACAGTAATGTGCGGCGAACGATTTTTAGAACATTTTCCGAAATAGGGCCAGAGCCTGACAAAATAAGCCTGGGTTTAGGGTCTAGTAGTGACTGGTTCCTTACTTGGATAGCACTGATCAAAGATAACTGCACTACATTCCTTATTGAGTATAACAACAAAGAAGCATTGTGTCAACACTGGCACAAGGGCACTGAATCCTTCCAAGACCTCCAAACGTCCGAAATTCTAGCCTCTCACTTTTACTCCACAATAACGGGTATGCAAAACTACTGATATGGGTATTTGGGAGGTGCAGGTAAGCCCACAAAACTAAACCCTGCACTCTAAACGGTGCACAGAGCCAATTCGCGCTTGTCACCCTTCGTCTTAAACTTGCAGAGACCTCTCCGTGCCCTGGCAATCAAGTCTAATTACAAATCACACCCTTCTGCAGGCCCTGGGGCTCAGATTTAATACCAACCGTGGGCTAAGTATATGGATCTAGGGTTGCATCCCTAAACCCTGAACCCTAAACCCCTAAACCCCTAAACCCCTAAACCCCTAAACCCCTAAACCCTAACACCCTAAACCCTTTTACAACAGCTACACCATCTACGGCGTTGTGAACTGGTCCTGGTGAGCGCACGTAGTAGCCTCGCCTCCATCTGAATTCACAGCTTCCGTTCGTGACCGCCGGAATGTGTCAGGTCCGTTTAGGGGTTTAGGGTTTAGGGCCTAGGGTTTAGGGTTTAGGGCCTAGGGTTTAGGGTTTAGGGTTCAGGTGCACGTTATGTGAAGCAAAGCACAGCCAAAACCACTTGCGGGAGCCCTCTTGGAGATCCAAGGCAACCCTTGCTCCCTAGAAATTTCAGGCAAATTCAGAAGCTACCGTTCCTGAAGCCTGAATCTCTACACCCTGGAAGCCTCAACCCCCCGAACCCCTTGTACTTTGTCCGCGACAGCTGACAGTTGTAGGGTCATGGTAACAAAACGACTACTTCTTAATCAGGAACAGGCCTAGCTGACTCAACTCAAAGGCTGGTTCTCGTATTTCAGGAGATATGGGGGTTTCCCAAAATTAGGGGTACCATTTTGGGGGTCCCAATAATAAGGACTATAATATTTTGGGGTCTATATTGGGGTTCCCTGATTTTGGGAAACTACCATATGGGGATCCCCCTACTTGATGCATTAATTGTCTCATCCCTTTTTGGAAGTCACCAAAACAGGTAGGTATCATACCACTTCGGGGTGTGTAGGCAGGACCGCTACTCCTTTATATCGTATGTACCCTCAGGTAGGGCAATGCGTTCGGCAAAGACCACACACCTAAAAGTAGATAGAATATGGGGTATATGGGGATCTTTGATATACTTAAAGCCATATTCTATCTACTCAAGGGGGACTATAAGCCTAAACCCNNAATCCTAAACCCCTACACCCTAAATCCTAAACCCTCAACCCTAAACCCTTACACCCCTACACCCCTAAACATCCTCGTTTGGCATCGAAGACGAGTCCCTGACCCAGTGGTACAGTCGAAGTCCCCAAGCTTCTGAAAGCAGCTCAGGCAATTTATGGGCTTTAGGGTTTTGGCGGAGGGGTTTAGGGGTTTCAGGGGGTTTAGGGTTTTGGTGGTTTAGGGTTTTAGGGTTTTGGGGGTTTTAGGGTTTTGGTGGTTTTAAGGTTTTGGGAGTTTAGGGGTTAGGGCTTTAGTGTTTTAGGGTTTGAATTCATGGGGTTTTGGCTTTAGGGTGCTGGAGAGTTGGCCATTGTCGGGTTGTGTATAGAACCTCAACCCTGAAAGCCTCAACCTTAAACCCTAAACCCTAAAACCCTGAAGGGTTTAGAGCTTGTGATTGTTAGATTCATGGTTTGGGGCCAAAGGCTTGTTAAGGGTTTAGGCTGCATAGGGTTCAGGGTTTAGGGTTGAGGGTTCAGCATCTCAAGTCCAAGCATTCACTTGTTAAGCAACGCTA
>CAJNIZ010005658.1:70464-83006 GCA_905231905.1 Symbiodinium pilosum | reverse complement strand
AGTCTTCTGGACAGACTGACTGGAGCCGGGAGGCCGCCCTGGAGGCGCTCGGAAGCCCTTGGTGACTCCCAGAATTGTGCGGCAGACCAAGGCAGAGTAGACATGGGTGGCGTGCTTCCATAAAGTTTCTGGAGCTCATGATCAGTCTTGTTGCGCGGTCTTGCTTCAGGTATTCATCGATCTTGGCCAAGGAGGTGCCCTTGCCAAACAGACCACCCCCTGGGTTCCGGTTGTGGAGGCCCTGATTTTCTGAGCCCTTGAAAACTTGTGGAGGCCCCTGAAGGTTCCTGGACACCCTGGAGCAGGCCCCTAGACACGCCTGGAAACCCCTGCAATTTTCTGGAGGCCCTGTCAAGGAGGTCTCTGCAGGTCTCTGGTGGAAGCCCCTGGAGGCCCGCCTGCGACGGTCCCGTTTTTATGTTTTGAGTTTTGGAAGTGGTGAGAAATTTGGAGCCGCTGACCCCTCTCTCCTGGCTCAGGCCTCCTGGTCCTGAAATTCGCTTGCAGGAGGGGCCCTGGACCCCCAGACCCCCCCTAGAATAAAAACCAGCCAGCGCAGAGCTTCAACACTAGGGTTTAGAGTAATGACTTTATAAGGGACCAGTACTGGTCCCGAGGAGAACTCCTCCAGGTGTCTGGCCTCTCGTGGGTGCTACAGTACCCCTGGCTGTGGCAAGGCAGGCGAGCGACCTGGAAGGGGCATAAGCGCCGCCCACCATCGAAGGTGGGCGGCCTATGCCACGAGTTTAGGATTTAGGGTTTAGGGTTTAGGATTTAGGGTTTAGGGATTTAGAGTTTAGGGTTTAGGGTCTGGGGTTTAGGATTTAGGGTTTAAGGATAGGAATTGTCTAGGGATGTATCAGGATAGGGTTTAGAGATTAGAGAGTTCGGGATTTGGGTTAGAGCTTCGGGCGTAGGGATATCTAGGGACATAGAGGGGTATAGAGGGGTGTCTAGGGATGCATAGGGTTAATCTTTTGGCCTCAGGGTTTAGGGTAATGCTTAGGATGAAGGATTTGTGGGTGGGCCTTAGAGTTCCGGGGTCGTGGTGTAGGGCTTCAAGGCTTCAATGGTCCACAGCTAAAGCTGGCTTGTGGCAGTTTCGAGTTGTGATTTTCGGCGGTGATCGGCTCAAGGGCTTGATGTTCTTGATTTTCGGGGCGCCCGTTTCTTAGCTTGTGGCAATGGCGCACTGCTCTTAGGGTTTGGGCTCTAGGGTCTGAGACCACGGTATACTTCCTCTGTCATGGGACAACCTACTTGAAATTCAAAATCAAGTCTCCTCAGGGCTATTCGCGATGGGGCTTGCTGGGTACTGGGGCCGAGAAACTCTCTGGGAATTGCCAGTCTGCACCCGTTTAACTCATTATCTTAATTCCAAGGCCATGCCAACTTTTCTGGTGCGAAGAAAAATATGTTTAGCCCCCCAAAAGTCTATGGAATCCCTTCTTGAAAGGTACCTATGTTGACTCCACCAAAAAGGTAGTCTTCCATCTCACAAGGGTTGCACCACGGTGGTGGCCGCAATAAATGGAGGTTTTTATGTGAGCACTCCTCTGCATTCAAGAAGTAGCAGAAAGCCATATGGCTATTTACTTACTTTTTCAGGCTTGCGCATTGCGGCGTAGCCCTCCTGAGGAAAGCTCATACTCTCTAAGCCTTGCTCGCAGCTATGATCTAGCAAAGAATCCTAAACCCCTGCTCCTCCATCCTTGCACACGCGCTGAAACGGAGTTCTCAGGGCTGCATGGGGATGACGGCAAGGCAATACAAGGGTAGCGTACGGAAATCATGAAGAACACAATTCTGAAATCTTATGTGTGGTCGCACTTCCTGCGCGTGTACGGAGTCTGCCAGAATTTTGTTGCGGGCTCACCAAAACACAGCCCGCGCGCCCCCTGGGGGAAACCTGACTTCTGCGAAATGCCAATGAACCCAAAATCTTGAAGCCGATACCTTAAACCCTACTAGACCCTAAACCCCTGACCCCTGAACTACATATATCCCTATATGTACTATGTATTTGTGTGCTGAATCCTGAACCCTACACCCCAAATCTTTTACATCCCCACGTGTATGAAGTGCAAACCTGAAAGCTCGGCCTCTGGATTTCATCTCTGGACCCATCCAGGGCGCTGGTTAGTGAAGCCACGGTCTGCAGTGGAAATGGTTTAGGGCTTGGGCCAGGGATGCAGGAGTTTGGGGGCTATGGTCTTTAGGATTTGGGGTTTAGAGTTCTCGGTTTTAGGATTTGGTGCTTTGGGGTTTTGAGCATGGGGTTTGGGGTAGTCTGTCTGGCAACGATCACACTATTATACGATACGGAACGTGCCCTTTAGTTCAAGCAACAGGATGATTCTACAGGGGTAAATTTGAGAAGCTTCTCTCTGGTCAACCAGAAGGCCCTCCAAAGTCATAAAAATGATAGATAATTCTCATAGCAGGCACTCGGAAACTTGGTAATGATGTTGAGGGAAGGCAGAAGGCCAGAATGCCATTCGCGACGGCATCATTGCTCTGCTGATGTTGCAGGTTTGGAAAGGATCTTACACCTAAACCCTAAACCGTAAGCCCAAACCCTCAACCCTAAATCCTAAACCCTATATACTAACCCTAAACCCTATCAGTTTCAAGCCATTTTCTATACCAAACACCAGTAGCAGCACTCATCTTGCAAATTCATTGGTCAATACTATTACTATTACTATTACTATAATTATTACTATTATTATTGCTATTATTATTACTACAGGAGCTCTAAGCCCAAAGTCCCTTGGAAGCACCTGTGAGTCAAAGTAGGACGCCAAAACCCGTCTTGGGAGATGGTGCAGGAAGCAGTGCAGGGTACCCTAAACGAAGCCTAAACCCTACACCCTAAACCCCTAGGCGGCTCAGGTGTGTGGTCAGGTGCTGCGTAAAATTTCTTGCCCCCAATAGCAAACGCCTCTCGTACAATGAATCTGAGGATAGATTCGGCTAATGCGTCATCCACAAAGCCGTCTGCTTGTCGGATTCCTAAAGTCAGGGTGAGGGGTCATTATTATTAGGGGACGGCATTTGCAATCCCATCAGGAAAGCCTGAACCCAAAGCCTAAACTCTAATTAAGCCCTAAACCCCAAGCCCTCAGCCGTAAACTGTAAACCCACGCCTTGCACCCAAAGCCCCTAACCTAGGCCCCTAACCCTAAACTACAGAACCATTTATACCAATATGACCCCAATATACTATAGTAGTTTCCATTTTCCTTCCCATTATACCAATATGAGCTACTGTCTAAACTCCTAGTATCCCCCTTAATAACCTCTATACTAGTCCCATATATATAATCCCCCATATAACCCCCTTTAAGGAGTTTAGACTATGGCTCATATAACCCCAATATACTACACCTTAACCTCCCCTGCTTGCCCACCCGGATGAGCCTGCGAGATCCGATCGTGTTCCTCGGACAGCGTGGCGCGGAGACGGCGGCAGGTCTCCTGAAACAAAAGGTCTTCTAAGTGATATTATAGAAGCTCACGGCTTTTGTCATCCATGGTTTCCTGAAGTGGACCCCAATCCAGACAAATGCTACTGCTTTCAAAAGG
This sequence comes from Symbiodinium pilosum, assembly GCA_905231905.1. Classification (NCBI taxonomy): domain Eukaryota; class Dinophyceae; order Suessiales; family Symbiodiniaceae; genus Symbiodinium; species Symbiodinium pilosum. The sequence goes on along the minus strand of CAJNIZ010005658.1, from coordinate 79,418 downwards.
CAGCCCAGATACAGATCAAAAAAACGTAATAAAAGCTTTAGTCCGTACATCGCCATATACACTGCATGGGGGTCAGGCGAGGGTTTCCAGGCGAGGGGAGTTAGGGCTCATGCTCAGGGTTAGGACTTCGGGTATATTCGACATGCACCTACCTCTTGCTTCTTCATGCAACTTCACGGTGAAGCCTCAACATATGACCTTCTCCCATATATCCCTACGCCCTGAACTCCCATGAAACCATAGATTACAACACTATCACACCGTAGAAGCTCTACCCAAACCCCTAGATGTCCTACCTCTTCAGGGGTGATGCTGAGCGTGTAGGAAAAACCCAGAAGAGCAGGACACTCATGAACCGTGTAAACCTATCTGGGGGTTTCCGAAAATTAGGGTACCTTATTGGGGGTCCCCATAACAAGGATTATAATATTTTGGGGTCTATATTAGGGTCCCCTTATTCTCGGAAACTACCATCTGGGAAACCAAGCATCCAGAAATGAAATAGTTATTCAGAAGCCATCACTTATTGTAGATTAGGGTGCTTACAAGGGACGTGGTCTTGTTGGCACAATCCGTAGTAAGGGCCCAAAGGAAAAAAGTTCATGTCCGATATGCTCCTGTCTGAAAAGCTTTTGATACCTATAGAAACTATATTTGGAGGCTTAGACCCTTTGGGAATGTCTGAACTTCTAGCTGTTGGGGTCCCAACTACTCAACAAACAACCTAGAACCCTTAAACCCTAAATCCTCTCAGCCCAAAACCCCAAGAGCCTACGACCCTACATCGTCCACACCCTAAATCCTGAACCCTAAACTGTAATCCGAAAGCTCAAATCCCTTCGCTTGGCCTCTTTGGTGGCAAGTTCGCTCCTAAGGCCATGCTCAAACTTGTCTCCAGTGTAGGGTATTAGTTGGGACGACCCCCCACCCTGTAACAGTGGTATAATCGGAATATTTGAGGACCCTAGTATAATCCCTATTATCCCCTATAGTCAGTATTACTGGGTGGGGGGGTCCACCTAACGTATTAGATATTACAGCCTGGGCCCTAGAGATAGCAATTTAGGGTTTAGGGACTGCACTTAAGCTTTAGAGATTACAGCTTAGGGCTTCAAGTTGCAGCTTGGGATTCATGGATTGCACTTTGCGCCCAGGGAGTGTATTTTAATTCAGTGTTCAGGGGTTGCAGTGTAGCGAGTGCAGGCATTGCAGTTCAGGGCTTAAAAGTTGCAGTTTAGGGATTGCAGTTAAAGGTCTAGGATCATAAGGCTCAGGCATTAAGAGTTCAGGCTGTAAAGTGCGTGGACCATGGATCAACATATGGGCTATAATCGGGCCCCAATCCCCCTAAAAGGGTTTCGAGTATATGGTGCTACATGAGTATACCTGGCACATAGGGCAATACAACTCCAAAACCCTAGGCCCCAAACCCAAAACCCTACCCGTAACCCTAAGCGCTCATGGACTGCAAAGAAGGACCTCAGGGGTCAAGGCTCGAAGAGCCATATCTTGGTATGAAAATCAAGCTACAGGCCTAGGATGCCATTGAGGCTTTATCGTTTTGTTTGGCTATTCTTCTTATTCATACCAATAGTATCATTATTGCTATGATCACTATGAGTACTACTATTTACTATTACGACTATGATTACTACTAGTCGTGGGTGGCTCGTTTTGCAGGAGTCCTTACAATGGGAGCAGGTGACACCGTTTCCAGGCCGCGGCCTTCCCCACTTCTCCTAGAATTTAGAGGGGTGTAGAGGTTTAGGACTTCGGGCTTAGGGTTTAGGGCTTGGGGGTTTATAAGGTTTACGGTTTAGGTTTCTGACTCTAGGGATATATAGGTGTTCTATAAGGACTACACCGCCTTCCGCTCCTAGGCAACCCGTGCTTGTGGCTTTGTTAATACAAAGTTGGCTACATTCACGTGGCCTTACACATGTCAAGCTAACTGCTGGCCTGAAACCATGCCAAACTTGCTCTGAAACTTGCACTGTTTTTAGGCAGTCTGACTCAAAAACTCTAAAGCCTCAAGCCCAACTATTTAACCCCCCCAAAACCAGCCTCCACTGATAACAAAACCCACCACCCCATGAACCTGAATATGCCCGTAGACTACAGCTCTTCTATTCGAAGGCTGCATATCTGGTGGCTCGTGTTAATACTTGGAGGGGCTAGTCTATGTAGAGCAACTAGATTCGTTGCACACCCCTACGTAATCCCGGTTTCACGTTGAATTTCCACTGGATCCTCACTTGATTCTCCATGATTCCCCCCAGGACCTTATATGTATATGTGTAACTGTACATGTATAGCTGTGTATCCCTGTCCCTTCATGTCCCCTGAAGCCCTAAACCTTCAACCGTAAAACCCCAAATCCTAATGAAACCCTACCCCTTGAAACCCGAAACCCTAGGGCCCTAAGCCCTAGTAGACGCCTCAACCCTAAATCCTGAACCCCTAAACCCTCAAACCCTAAAGACTGAAACCCTAGACCCTAAACTTTTCAACCCTAAACATTGAACCCTCAACCCGGGTTCCCCTGCCTGAGCTCGGCGGTTTCGGCCTCCGCAGACACGTCTGAGAAGCCTCCCCCAGAGGATCAAGCGCAGGATTCTGAAACTTACTGGTTCCGAATCGGGAATGTGGGAGAATATTATACCTAAACCATTAACCCCATAAGGGTTGTATATGGATTATTTTCCCTTATTCCCTAATAAGACCCAGTAAGACAAGGCCCAGTGTGGAATTTAGGATGCAGGGTTTTAATGCGATTTATGGTTTAGGGTTGATAGCGTGTAGGTTTTAGGGTTTACGGGGTCTATAGGGTGTAGGGTTTGGGACAGAAGGTTTCTGCGCTGAAGATTTCCCAAAAAACTCCATGTAGTTGTAGCCTAGGGCATTAAGCAGGGCTTTGTGTTTACCCTAAACCCTAAACCCTAAACCCAAAACCCAAAACCAGGTAGGTGGAGCCAGAGGTGGGATTCATACTCAAACCTAAGTCCTTCGCAGCAGCTTTGAATAATATGACCCTAAGGGTCCATGTACCCAATAATTGGGTACTTGGGATTTGGGTAATAGTAATTATAGTACAGGTTTGGGGTGAGTATATGATTATTGGGTACTTGGACCCTTAGGGTGAACCACTTCTCAAACATATGAGGAGCAAACAACGGCAAACACGTAGAAGTAGAAGCTGGTGAGTAAATGTTGAAGACCATATTCAATATTTCCCATATAATTGATGGACATGGGTTTCATTTTCGGGAATATATTAGGGACTATGCCAAACTACCAAAGGAACCCTACATCTACTCCTTGTGACTTTGTGGTGCTTGGGTAGCCCTCCAGTTCTGTCGACAATATCTAGTAGCTCCTGTAAGGGTCCGAGTTGCGGTTTTTGGGTTTATGCTCAGGGAAAATCGGATTACTTACTACGGGGCTAGTAGGGAATTAGGGAATATGTTACATGGGGATGATCCAGGGATTATATTCCCTTATTCCTTACCTTACTACCCACCAGTAGGATAAGCAAATGCTGCAGTACTAAGAACACAGATGTGATTGCAGCAGCGTTTGTTGGTTAGTAAGTTAGTCATTGAGACTTGTGGGACGGCACTGGTCGGCAGCCGGTCACAGACCCAAGTAAGCAAGAGCTGAAGCTTTAAAAGAGAGGCTTTCAGCCAATTTGCTACTGTTACTATGCTGTTCTTACCAGTCCTATCACCAAACCCAGGGAAGTAAGCCTCTAAAAAAAATCGTGGGGGCCTATACTTGGAGGGTTCGGGGGACTTCGTGAGTACGTTAAAGGTGGAGATCTGCGGGGTTCCCACATGGCTTGTAGGGTTTGTAAGTATGCTGACTAAGTCTCCCTGACTCTCCAAGAAGAGGAGCCTGTAGAAAGGTTCTTGACATTACGCGTGCTGTACGGTGCGCAGCGGTATGCTGAGACATCAGCAGGATTCAGATGCGAGTCGGAAACCTAGCCCTAGCGGCCCGCTAGCCGTCATATCTGTAACAGGCAAAATTCAGATCCGGCGTTCAAGAGGGAACCTCATATCCTCGGAATCCCTGCAGAGACATATCTTTTCAGAACTCCTTCCTGATGGATGTGACATCTCTGAAGCTCTCTTCTGGAGACCTGCGCGCCAGGCCTACACTGAAAACAAAAAACACGACCATTGGTTGCAAAATGCCGCTGCAAAACGTGCTCATGTCTGTACACTCTGCCCTTTGACTCCATGGGCCAGAACATCAAGACTACTAATTGTTCCGGCCCTTCTTCACTCAAGACGCCAGAGGGCATGGGGGCGGGGGAGCCTGCGGGGTTGGCAGACGGATCGCCACCTTTTGAAGACACAGTATCCTGAGAGTGCAGCAGCTGCAAGCTGGGGGTTGGGCATTTGGGATTTGAAGCTCAGGGCGGTAACCGTGTAGGGGATACTTATGTCGGGATACGTGGGACATGAGTGGCCAAGTGGACATATACAGGGTTTAGGATGCTTCAGTGAGTAATGGAGACTCATATGGAGTATCGAGTGGAAAACAGAAATGGCACAAGGATGCTATAACAGAGATTTTACGAATGAAAGCCCTGGGCATGACAACGACAAGCTTGTCATGGAGGAATCTGAAAACTAGACAACTGTGCAGCCTTCGCAGCTCTTGTTTTTGCGCGCCGTGCTGTTGTTTTCAGTTTGGGGTTTAGGGCAGCGGAGACGTTTGTCATTGATGGGGGTCTTCTTCAATCATGCGAGGGCCCGTATGCGGGCCCCGTCCCAGTCTCGAAAGGTATGACATTCAAGTATTAAGGTAACCCTGCACTCTAAGCAAACATATTGTTTTCAGGGTGTTGTTTCAATCCGCAGGCCGAACAGCTTCAAACTAATCACTATATTCTAAGCCTGTCAGAATCTCCCGTCTTGGAGCACCCCTAACCTATGAGCATTCAGAAATCACTACCCCATGCAAGCAAAATGACATGAATCTGAGTGACCGACTTCGTCCAGGTGGTGGTCTGCTTATCTAAGTATACCATAACAAGCTCCTCTTCTGCATGTTGGTGTTGACCCGCAATGTGTCTGTAACGCAGTGAAGGCCTTCACTTGCCTTGACCGTCTCCTCTTCCCGAGCCACTCATAATCAGGCTGGCTATACATCCACTGGAGATCCGAACTTGGAGAAGCGGCTCCTGTAAAGGAGTTGCGCAGGAACGGCACGATAGACGTCTTTCCGTTATGGTGTTTAGTCATGCAGTGCAGGTCCCACACGGCGGCCTCAGACGCCAGCAGCACTTCGTTGGCAGACAAAAAAACACACACGTCCCGCGAACCTCCTGCAACGGTGTCCCCATAACAAAGACTACAATATTTTGGGTCAACATAGGGGTCCCCTCATTAAATGTGAAAAATACAATATGTCTTTACTTCTGCAGGTTGCACGTCGCAAAAAGTACCTTGCTCAGCCTCTGCACATGCTCTTGACAAGATAACGGCGCAAGGAAATGCGGCAACGGAAGCTGAAATTTCTGCATCGTTTCATCCACATACTCATGTATCCGTGTCTTTTTTCACGGAACCCAAGTATCCTAAAACATCGTTCCCAGTAAGTCAAGAAGCCCACAATCCTGTTGTCTGAAGACCCTAGCCTGACCCTCAGACCCTAAACCCTGAACCCTAAACCCTAAAACCCTGAACCCTAAACCCTAAGCCCTGAACCTAAAAACCTACATACAAGCCTTGAACCCCCAAAATCCTTCAAACCCTTCAAACCCAAAGCCCATTAACTTGACTTCCTTTTCCCCTGAAGACCCTCAACCGATGAAGCCCTAAACTCCAAACCCTTACCTCAACCCCAACAGTCCTTAACATAATGGCTTTTCTATTTTGAAGGTTTCGGGCTTTTATCTTACCTACTTTTTTTCCGTCCAGGTCCCCCCTAAACCCTAAACCCCCCTTGGGTTCCAGGCTCGCAGAATCTGCTGATTCTCTTTGCTGCTAGCTTCTGCTTCCAGGGCCTGTGGCAGGGTTTCCAAGTTTCCAGGGTTTAGGGTTTAGGGCTTAGGGTTTAGGGTTTGGGGTTGGAAGTCCATAAATACTGTCTCATAGGATTCCCTACTCCCCCCCACCTACTGTTGAAACTAAAATTCCTGCACAACCTTGTTATACTAAACTTCCACAATTCCCAAGGTATAAGGTACGTAGGGTCATACAGGATAGTATCGACGGTACCCCCTTAAGGTTCCTCCAAAATTAGGCTGAATTCAATTAGCCCTACACAACCTGATTAAAGGGGAACTTGGTGGGGGGTTGTATAGAGGGGACGGTTACGTAACCCATAACTGTTGATGGAGGGAATCTTGTGCTAAGTTCTCTATATCCTGGGTAAGCGGTGCGAGACTCTTCTCCAGCGGCAGTAGTACGTACACGCGGCCCTAAAGTCCGTAAACAGACCTACATTGGGCTATTTGGAGCCCTAGAGGATTCCATCGTGCAGCACTAAACCCTGAGCTCCCAACCTGAACTGTGCTTAGCATTCACCCCAGGGAGTTCAAAGCAGCTACATAACACAAAGTATGGCTTCTGTAGTAGTGCCAACTTCCCTCACGGTTTGGGCTTAGAATTTGGGAGTTTAGGGTCTAGGGTTTAGGTAAACCCTAAACCCTAGGGTTTAGGGGTTTAGCGTTCAGGGTTTAGGGTATAGGGTACGCAGGACCCTTTGGGACCACAGCCCAGCCTGGCGGAGCTTTCGGTGCAAATCCTGCAGTTGTTCTTACTTCTATATAGGAGTTATACTGGGGATTGCTATATAGGGGGCATATAATAGGAGCTATATAGGGGCTACGTAGGGTTTATATTGGGGTTATATAGGGGTTATATCGTGGTCCTATAGTGCATGTTTCTCGGAAAGATTGATATTTTAGAGGGGGAAAAGAGGTGCATGGGATCTAGGAGGGTCTGCGTTTCAGGGATTCTCCAAAGAATCTGTTGTTTCTGCTCTCGGCATTACAGCGTTTGCGGTTTGACAACATCCCAAACTAAGAAGGCAACTGTCCCTTGGGGAGGGGTATATGTGCGGCTCCATAATCTCATGTCGGGGAGGCAAAGGTCAAGCGGATTCAAGATACTAGACAGTGAGCTCAACAGGGTTAAGGGCTTTTAGGGCTTAGGCCCACAAACCCTAAACCCAACACCACTCTAAATGGCCGTTTGGTCTCTTGCTTTCTTTGGGCTGTTGGTCTCACAGCTTGGGGCACACTTCAAGCTAAATATGGTCCCACTTCTGATAAGGCTGTCAAATACTATCCAAATGCATACCCAACCCGAAGACAGGCCACTTAAACAGGAGTTTGCGAAAATTGGCGAACCATGGCCGACCCCTTCTGTACCCCCAAAAATCTAGTCCTTGTCATAGGTGTTTCTTGGAAACCCCACATTCAACATGCGACTACACCACTATGATGCAACTGCGGCAAAAGCATGAGTTCCTGAAATATCTTGTGCTTGCAATATGGAAACCGCGCAGCCCTGAGCCCTAACTATTTTTTTGGACCTTCCCGTACTGCAACATGAGCGTGAATGGGAGGTTTGTTATGAAGGGAAGCCACATGGTTGACATCTTGTGGTGGGGGCATGTGGGGGCCAAAGGGCCATCCAATCTGAGACCCACATGGTCGTGCAGCTGCGTACAGAAGTTTAGTCAACCGGCAAACAAAGACGCCCGCATGTCTATCCTACGGCTCTTACAGGATCCTTATTAGAAGGGTCTAGGTTACCAACACCCCCATACCATCAAAGGGCTCAAGTGGTGGGATGAAGGAAGGTGGGGTAAAGGAAATAAGCCCCAATGTAGTAGAGTATGTACTGAAGATCCTTTAGCCCACCAACCTTCATCCCACTTTTTGAGACCCTGATATTCTACATCCTGCATACCCGTTTAAAGGTAAAGTCTTTGAAGCCAAGCCTCCGTACCACGCCAAAGGACATGAGCATGTAGTCAATAGCACAGCGAAGTTCGTGCCAACTGACTGCAAACAGCCCTAAACCCTAAGCCCTGTACCAACGTGCTGCAAACAGTCGTCCTGTGTCAACTTTTTACACTTCCTAGTTGGTCGACGGTGAGCCGACATGAAATTTCAACAACAAAAAAAAGGACACACTCGGTCGCACCTTTTGAAGCGCGCGGCGCCATATGCCCGGAACTCTGGGGGCCTAATCATCTTGCTGGTGTTTTGTAGTTAATACGGGCATATAACCCCTAGATAATGCATTCCCGTATTTCCTACTAACCACCAGGGAGCTATAGGAACCATTGGTAGTCTGCAAACGAGACCAATGCATTTTCCCCCATAGGGTTGCATACAACGTAAAAGCCCCCTGAAGCGTTTTCACCCCGGAAATTCTAGTGATCCCCAGTCGATGAATCTCCTCTCCCTCATAATGTTCTCCCCCAGCACGATAATCACTTCTTTAAAATGTATCATGGTACTATCTAAGGAGTATGCATTATTGTAGGGGGAGGGAGTGCCCTAAACCCTAAACCCTAAACCTAAACCCTAAAGGCTTAAACAACGTCCTCCTGCTGGTTCCGTTCAGCCACCAGCTCCTCCTCGTCAGTGGGCTGGTGGTTTTGGCTTTAGGGTTTAGGGTTTAGGGATTTGGAGGGTTCCAAAAATTAGGGGTACCTAGTATAATGGAGAATCAAATGGAAAAGAAAATGGAAAATGAAATGGAAACTGGGTTTATATAGTGGATTGGTTCGGGGGTCAAACTCTACCGCTGCGTTCTTGCACATTTCACCGAATATAATCGTGTAATGCATCATTTCACTCTTTAATGGAAGGAGTCTAAGACTACCCAAGGGAAGTCTATTTCGAAATCCTCAGAAGCCAATCCAAGAAAAACCAAAAAAACAAGACAAAAAAAAACTAAAACCAAAAAACCAAAAAAACAAAG
>CAJNIZ010005658.1:43067-60198 GCA_905231905.1 Symbiodinium pilosum | reverse complement strand
CCCTAGGTAGTCCCCATATTTACCCGCATAAGCTACAAGGGTCCGTGTTGGGGGTCCCTCCAAAAGTACTTAGAGAAACGCTGCCTGTTGCAGCCGCTCTGCGCGGAAGGGCTGCAAAGGCCCTGCGTGCCCGAAGCACCTGGTTGAGCTATCTTCATGGATATCTTGGGCATTATAGGGTCTACCTGAACCCCAAAGTATGATAATGGCCCTTTTGGGCCATATTTCGGAGTTTTGAGCTATTATTTTACCTACTTTTGGGGTCCAGGTAGGGTTGAAGGATTGGAGTTTCAGATTTGAAGTTCAGGGATAGGGTTTCGGAAGAGGTGTACCGTAGGGATCCTAGAAATATGTGGGGCGCATAAGGACATCATAGGGATCCCAGATGAATTTGGAGCAGTTTGAGAAGCTACCAAATTTAGCTGCGTAGGGCTCAGAGCGAAAGCCTTGCTGGGAATTATGTGGGGTTTAGGACTTTTTTCGTCAGCAATGGAGAATCACATGCAACAGAAAATGGAGCATGAAATGGCAATAAGGTTTACAGACTGAACTATGTACGCAGCCCTGGGGGTCCAAGTGCCCAAGCACTAGTGCTATCCATACAATCAAGTATGAGGGGAGATGGGCGATATGAATAGAACTTCAGAGTTTTCCAACCTAGGTTAAGTTGCGCCTGCCCTCAGCCAAACAAAACAATGATTACGACATATAGGGGCGGTGGCACATTTGCATACCAAACCCTAGGCTTTTCGGCTTTTGGGGACCCAAGTCCACCACCCGGGTAGCCGTTAACCGTCTTTGGAGTATTGCCATGCTTACGACTTTGACACCATTTCCGGAACTACTTTATAAATCTTATGAGACGTTACTGACAACCTACGGAAACTGATAGCAAATCCATCAAACCTTGTACATGCAGATGCTGCACCCGGTCGAACCCCCAACAACCAAGACAAAAGAAGCTGAGGAAAGACTGGATGCATTATTGGAAACAACAGCAACGCAGCCAACACAAAGAATATTGACCCAAGATCACAGGGGCGAGGAGGTAACAAATACTTGAGAGGGATGGACATATTGCCGCACAGTGCCAGTGATCATACTCAGAACCCACCAACGCCGTGAGCGAAAACACATCGGACTGACTGTTGGACGAGCTACTTTCAGGGATATCTCCACGATAGGGTTGCCAGTCACTGAAACTGCCATTATCACTACCTCTACATCTACTACGGCACTACGGCACCCCTATTGTGGAAACTAAAGCATGTGGACAACCCTCCTCAAGTGGATATCTACCCAGAGCTTTGTGAGCAAGAATGCCTCTACATCACTCAATGTTGTAGATCCTTCGGGCTTAAATAGCCTCATGTAAATACTATCTGTAGACTTTAGGGCACGCCCCAAAACTCGTACTACAATTGGTAGTACCCCAATTTCAAGAAGCAACTACTCGATACATGGACCCTGACGGGTTTATAAGCTTGCAGGCACCCCCCCCCCCCAAGATGATACCTACTTGAGTGCTTCTCCCAGATAGCAAAGAAGTACCCGGACCCCAAAAGTAGGTAAAATAATTGCCCAAAACTCCTAAATTTATCCAAAATAATAGCCCAAAACTCCTAAATTTATCCAAAATAATAGCCCAAAACTCCTAAACTTATCCAAAATAATAGCCCAAAACTCCTAAATTTATCCCAAAAGGCAAATATTCTAAATATTTTTGGGGTTCACGCAAGTACAAGCCGGCTTAGGGCTCAGGAGGCTTTCGGCTTCGAGCACTGGTTAACTTAAAACGCAAAGCTTCACCTTTACTGGGGTGGACGTGGGGGTCCTACAAAAATGGAGTTTCTAAGGCTTTATATGTGGAGTATTTGGGAATCAAGGGTAACAAAAATTAGAAAATGTTTTGAAACCTACTCCTGTGTAGTTTCCAAATATTTTCACCCAGACAACACTCTAACCCTAACGCTGCAAATACCTGCATGCCTGTTCGGACCTTGAAGGTCCGTAGGTAACCGAGGGTTCATGCCTAAATGCATTACCCTAAGGGTCCAAGTACCCAATAATCATATACTCACCCCAAACCTGTACTATAATTACCATTACCCAAATCCCAAGTACCCAATTATTGGGTACATGGACCCTTAGGGTGAGCCTGGCCTCTGTCCATATTGCCAAGGCGATCCCGAGGCATGCAAACCGCATGCACCGGCGCATGGCTGCGGAACAGCTCGCATGAGGAGTTCAGGGATGAAGGGGCTGGAGCGTGGGACCGGGCGATTAGAGCTAGGAGCTCTATGCGGGGTTTCCATAGGTTAGGGGTACGTTTTGGGGGTTCCAATAAGAAGGGTCATAATATCTGGGGGGTCTATTTACTGAAGTCCCCATATTAATGGACACTATCACATTGGGCTTAGGGTCGCATAAAGTCCAGGTTTGGAAACCAGTGAACCACCAACCTCACATCTAGGTCAGGGACTTGGTTCTGCTGAAAAGCAGCCCTTGTTCTGCAACCCTGTTTGAGCTGGTGCAGATGCAGCCAGAGAGGCATCGTGGAGGTTGTCACGCAATCACCACAGATCTAAATATCTGAATAATGGTCAAGCCTTTGCACCTGCCATCAATGCAGAGGTCCAAAAAGGTGGGGTGCATCACACAACAAAAGGACTATAAATGCAAACCTGGCAAAACAAATAGCAATCATATGGTAGCTTCTCCAAACAACCCCTGTAAAATGCGTTCGGAGACCCTGTCTATGTCTAATCTCTTATATCACAATCCCTGGTACCCCTCTTTTGCGAACCTTCGCCGTCACACAGGGATAGCTGGCTAGCCTTCACCCTCAACCTGCATAGCGAGGCCGCCCAAGTGGCGGTCTTCAATAGCGTCACCACTGAATTCATGCCCACACGACCAGGCCGGATATGATTGGGACGTACATGGAGGGGCTATATTCATGATTAAGGGCTTGGCGTGGGGTTGCGTGAAATAGGGGAACGCTGAGCCATATCCTATAACTTATAACCTAAAGTGTATGGTGCAAGATACCTGAAGCCTGAAGCCTGATTCGTAAATCTTACCCAAACAGCAAGTCCTCAACAACAGACCCTGAACTTCCCTCTAGAACCCTAAATCCCAAATCCCGAACCTCCAGCCCCAAACTCGAAACCCAAGATCGAAATCCTGAACCCAAAAGCCTGCAGCCCAGACTGATATCCCAAAGCCTCAACTCTAAAACCTAAATCTCAAACCTCTACCACCGGGATCCGTGAAATGTGGCACGCGCGCCTCCCGTGCAGCCTCCAGTGCCGAGCGACGGCTAGCCAGCACCTGGCTTTCCGCCGCCTGGTTCATGGTTTTTAGTGTTTGGGGTAATGGGTTTGGGGTCGGCCGCCTGGTTCGAGGTTTTTACTGTTTGGGGTTATGGTTTGGGGTCGGCCGCCTGGTTCAAGGTTTTTAGGGTTTGAGGTTAAGGGTTTGGGGTCGCGGGTTTAAGGTTTAGGGCTGCGCTTACCCAATCATGGAGAAGCAACTGGAAAGTCAAATGCACACTGAAACGGACACTTGGGTTACGTAGGGTGTATACGTATATGAGGAATGTAGGGCTTACCTCCCCCGGAACGATGAAATATCGCACGCACTTCGAACATTCCCCAACAGATACAATGGTACCACACTGGGAACAATGATTTTCGCGGGCGTGGTTTTGTCATTAGCCCGAGGCAAGCGCTTGAAGGTTCATGGATGTACTACTAGTAGAAATGGGATTGTCGGGGTGCTAATATGTACATAGGATGGCTACTGTAGTATTGAGGGACATTTCGGTAAAGTTATATGAAGGGTTATGAATACCTTAAATGTATAACTCGTTTATTGAAATAATCCATGAACGCTGAAGTAGGGCGCAGGGCTTGTGGTTTGTGACCTTTGTGGTCTCGGGTATAGCGGACTGGAAATTGGAAATTGGGGATTGGGGTTAAGGCTTAGTGTTTGGGGTTGAGAAGGCTTGAGGGATTGTATGTGGAGGATTCCGGGGTCAGAGTTCACAATATTGCCTAGGTACAAATCAAAGACCCTTGTTGGGGCTGTCCGGTGCGTGCTTGACTCAGCATTCATATGCTTTGTAGTGCTGCAGTGCTTGAGTTACATTCCAGAGTCGAGAGGGGGAGGTCCTGGCGTGGCTGCCGCTTCGGTTCCCTTGACATATGAAAGTTGGTACATGTGCCGTCTCGGAATGCTCCAGGGCTTAGGCAACATAAGGATTCCTGTTTGACCATTACAACCATTGGGGCCTTTCTCAACATTACAGGCATGATCAAGCCTAATCTGACTTGACACAGTTTAGCGAGTGGGGTGGCATATAGTGCTTTTGATGTTAACGTAACTTGCAGAATTCAATTGTAGTGGTGTAGCAACCTACTCTGGTTGATGACTGTGTCAGGTATTCACGAGGTCTCGACTTGAGAACATATAGCGAGCCAAACGCCTACGTACTTCGAAACGTTGAACCTTGAACCAGCAAACCTACACCCGAAAGAAGCACCCTAAACCCAAAACCTTACACATTAAAGGATCCACAACTTGACGCCGACCGTTTCTATCTTAAACTCGCCCTACCTGTCTAAGCATCCCCAAGAACAACTTCAGGTCTCCAATACAACCATCTGATTAGATTTTGGCCTAATCACTGGGTACTTGGACGCAGACACCCACAGAATTGGCAGGGCCTCCTGCTCCTCGCGCAGCTCTTGGCTGCGCCTCCGACATCTCAAACTTTGGGGCTCAAAAGTCGTGAGTTTGGCTTGATGTATGTTCACCCGGATTGGGAACTATACTATGCGTGGGACATCCCTGTCTGGGGACTGCGCGCTGACAAAGTTTAGGAAATCTGGGGGGGTGCAGCTTGGGACTTGGTTTAGGCATCCAAATAAGAGGAACCTTGCCTATATTCATATTCAATCTTGGGTGGTTTGTGCTACTTGGATCTTTTTTTGGGGGGGGGGTTCGCAAAGGTTGGGAGCTTGCATGGGAAATTAAGTGATGCGTTTGTGGGTCTTGGAAACAGTCCGACGAGTTTGGGTGGTTAGAGGGGGTTACCATTCCGAAATTTGCAGGATATAGGAGTCTCGATCAGCGCCAGTAGTACTGAGGTCTAGTCGAGGTATGCTATATCATGTACTTATGCAAGGATTCCTTGTAATAGTCAACTGCAGCCAGCGTTGGTTAGCATAGCTTGGCATGTGATGCTTTCAAGTCTGACGAAAGCTGTGTAAGCTTTGAGTCTTAGAAGTTCTTGTAACTGCCGTTGCAACCCATGAAGAACTTACTTCCTACAAAGACATACAAAAACTGTTATCCGCCAAGTGCATAGTCAAAGCATGTATATGAGTATATAACCTTACACATCCCTATGAGATTGTCGGGTGTCACTCAGGGTGGTGGTTTCTAGGGACCCCACGGGAAGCTACCATGGTTTTGGTGAACCTCCTTGAAACCATAAACCACAAACTACTACACCCCAAGCCCTAAACATGCCTCGAACCCGCTCTTGATAAACCTAGTGGTAGCTCCTTTTGACACAAAAAAATCCTGAGCGGACATGTCGTTGCCTACTTGGACGGTCAGCAGGACTTAGCAAGTATACAATTTTCTACATAAGTTTCGGGTTTGCAGGGCTTGCCGCATGGTAGCACCAGTTACCTGCAATTATAAGATGTTACTTACTTACTCAATTACGTACTAAGTTCGCCTGACCCTCCCAGTAGCGATACCTATCTTCGTCTATCGCCTCTGCACGCCTCTGCAAACCCCAGTTAGCAATCTATAGCTGGTTTGCTGTTAAGGAACGTAAATCAATTTAGTTACCATTATGAGCCAACCCGACGTATCCATGTTATGACAAGATTTTAAAGGCCTCTTACAACAATCCAGATGAGTCCAGTGAGGAACTGCTACACTTTCCAGCAACAGACCTAAACCATCCCTGCCATGAGAGTTATGCAGTGACTCGATCTGTATTGACTTGTAGCTGTAGTATAGGTGCCCTAAACTCTAAATCCTATAAACCCTAAATCCAAAACCCTGAATCCTACAAACCCTAAATCCTATAAACCCTAAACCCTAAACCCAACACCCTAAACCCAAAGGTAACAAATGCTTACTTGGACCCTCAGGGCTTCAGGTGTTCATCCCAAGGTCTTCTGTATCCTCCCTCCTGCGCTCGAAAGGAGTAGCGCAAGTACGCTCATGGCTTTTCAAAAAGTCCTAGCTGGGATCCCACATGCCATTACCTTTTATAACCCTTATCTAGTAAATTTGGTCCTTATATATACCTCATATGGGTGGTTGTCAAAATTATGGTCCCTTTTGGGGTCCCTATTATAATACGGCCCCTAATATGTAGGGAAAAGGGACCATAATTTTGACAACCAGCCATATAAACGGGTAGTCAGCATATCATCTTCATAGCCTACAGAGGTCACCCTTCAGGGTCCCTCCGAAAGTCCAGAACTTTGTGGCATGCCTCGCCAAAAGCCAAGCAAGGCCTGTACATCTACGGAATCCTTCCTGAAGGTCTTTAAACCCAAGCCCTAAGTCCCAGCCCGGCTATGCTATGGAATCCTTCATGGGTTCTCTTACTACATCCTACACTACCCCATGAAATCCCTCTCTTCTAGGCTTATCCAGTTAAAAAAAAGGGGGAGAACCTCAGGCGGGCATCGTACAGGGGTGTGGTCAGGGAACCCCGAGCCCTAAACCCTAAACCTTGGGTACTGCCCCCCCTCAGTAACAGTTGGATAAAAAGTATTATAATATGGTTATATATAGCCCTTTTATAATAAATAGGACCGCTGATATAAACTATTACTGGGGGGGGCAGTACCCAACCTAAACCCTTCCTAGACCCCAAGTACCCCTATAGACCCTAAGTATCCACAAATAGGACCTGCAGAGACCCTATTTGAGGGTACTTGGGGGGTCTAGGTTAACTACTACAGGTCTGGGTGTCTTGCATCTTCTCATCAAACATCTCCGCCAAACGCTGCTCCGACGTTGCAGCGCGGGCGCAGATTCGGGTCACCTCCACCAACTTATTGTAACTGGTGGTTGGTAGGGAATAAGGGAATATAGTATACAGGGATTATATAGGGATTGTATTCCCTCAATCCCTGCTAATTACCAGTAGGTCAGCTTTTCCCTCTAAGCCACTTGTTTTTCCCATCTATATACTAGATAAAAGTATATACGAAGCTCATCCCAAAATACACGGTAAGCCTGCATAGGGTTTTTATGGGCAAAGGAATTGGCTTTCACTGTTAAGGGGTTGGGGTGTGGGCTGGGCGTTTCGCCTTCTTGTTTGGGGGCTGGATAAGTCAGGGATTGGATCTCCCCACATTAAAAAAATAGGCCTCTCTAACAACAAGCATGCCGCTAGAGTCCCATCATACTTTATCATACATGAAGAGGCGAATTCATTATTAGGTGCGTGAGCGGATGTGTTATTCAGGGAGGCGATTTCTTCACGAGGACACGTCCAAGGTAACCTACAGGTTGACCCTGTATATTGTAGGGGCCTGGCTAAGCACCAACATCATTATGACGGTCTACGTGAGGTACCGTATACTAGAATCATATAAGGAACCTAGGACCATAATAATGCGAATCATTTAGGCCCCTATTTAAAGTCGGTGTTCCAATCCCCGTGCCGCGTCAAGGCGCACTGAAGCAGGATTGTTACTTAGGGTTTAGGGAGTAGGCTTTAGGGGAGACCCTCGTCCTTCTCCAGTTGATCAGAGGGGGCGGGTCCCTTGCAATCCTTATGCGTATATCTAGCTTGTAAAGGTTTCATGTGCGGCCTCGTCACCGATCCTCACCAACAGTAAAAATAACATCGTGCTACTATAAATTGGGAATCTTCGTTCTGTGGGGCTGCGGGTTGTAGACTACCTGAACGCTAAACCCTGTAGACTAGGCTTGCTCGCTTGTGATGCTCCTAAACTGTTCTAAACCCTATGCCCATAGTAGTTTCCATCTTATTTTCCATTAACCCAATATAGCCCCGATATTCTATCTACTTAAGGGGGACTAGAACCCTAAACCCTAAACCCTAAATAGTAGTTTCCATTTTCTTTTCCATCATCCCAATAACCCCTATACTCCATCTACTTAATCCGTATATAAGCACGGTCGCGGTTGTTTGGATGGTTGAGGCCTTCGACCTTGTCCCTGCATCCTGTCAACCTTCGTCCACACATGGGGTTCTCTAAAACTAAGGGTGCCTTTAAAAAGGATCATAGGGGTTATATAGGGTTCAGGGTTTAGACTTTCCTGAAATTAGGGGTACTATGTTGGAGGGTCCCCATAACAAGGATTATAGCATTTTGGGGTCTGTATTGGGGTACCCTATATAGGGAAACTACCAAAACAATACTGTCTCTCAAATAGAACGGGTTTGGACCATGCTGCGCAGTCAAACCGCGCAAGTGTTTCAGTGAGGAAATGATATTTGGACTTGATCTTGCAATAATATCCTCCCGCCAACGCAAGAATGGGCATGTCAATGTAGACAGACCCCTCTGTTGGAACAGTAGTGGTCCATGTCGGGCCAAGTTTTTGTATCAGAGGAAGCCGTTTGCCCTAAATACAGAGACGCGGGCATCCTTTTCTGCCAGCGACCCCTTGACCCTTAGACCCTTCAGTCAATCTCAAGAAGAACTTCTATAGGTCTTGGCGTAGGCTGACTGAACGGAGGCGTGCTAGGCACTGGGCCGTGGATATAAACCAGAAACACCCAAGATCATCGTGAACACCTTCATTCTCAAATCAGCTATCCCCCCCGCCTACGCTCCCCGGAATTCAAATGCAACCTCATCAGGTACCCCATGGACAATACCTTCCCTCTACAACGGCGGCTATACGAGCCTCCGCGTTGCTCCAGGGGAAGGTAGAACCCACCCAAAGCCCCAAGCTGCACCCAGAGCAACCATGCTACCAATACACAAAGATCATTGTGCCTGAGACTTTGGGATCTTTCCCTTTCTCCACGGGGGTGTACGGCTCTAAACCCTAAACTCTAGGTAAACCCCAACTGCCTCGCTATCCAACAAAGAGATCTCCTCGAGGTACTTGGCATTCTTTGCCTCTGAGGATTGGGGCTTGGAGATGAAACTTGGAGGTTTCCCAAAGTTAGGGGTGCCATTTGGGGTTTCATAACCCAGTTTATCATATTTGGGGGTCATGATATTGGGGTCCCCCTATTTGGGGAACCTACCACTTGGAAATCGAATGCAGGTTTCGACGGCTGGGTCATTGTTAAGGAACTTTCGGTATATCACAAAACACTACTACTGTTACCCTAGAAGCCCAGTTACCTATATATAGGGTTCCTGTCCTTTAGTCCCTATATAAACTTATACTATCTATAACCCAAGGACCTACTATATGGGTACCTGGGCTGCTAGGGTTATGTAGAATAGTCATGACAAGAAACTACGATCGATCAGTATGTCAAGAAACTCCACCAAACAAGAAATGAGACCCTGGATCAACTGAACACACATTATTTGAGAGACTCACTCGGTGGAAAAACTTTGGTTCGCATCAAAAGTTTAGAGTTGAGGGCCTGGGAGGGGCTGGGAAGGCTCGGGAGGCCCTGGGATTCCTGAGTGCGAAACGAATTCGTGGCAGCCACTAGGTCGAATCCACTTGCCTGTCAAGCGCCAAGACCAAGTAGTGGCTGCCACTTATGCGTCTCGAGCCTCCCCACCTTGCCAAGCCCTCAACTCTAAACCCAGAGGTCCAAAGATTTGGATTCAAGATCTATGGATGAATATTTAAGAAATATGCTTGAGAGTCTGGGGCCCATTGTTACATTTCTTATGCTCCCCGCCAATTTAAGGAAGATTGAGACTCTGACACGGGGACATCATTTTCTGTATATAAAGCTTGACCGTACTGCGTACACAGGAAGTTTACCGGTTACAGCTTGGATGTCAATGTGCCTGCGTAACTTTTTCCAAGCAACCTCCACTCGAGCGACAGGATGGACTGCTACTTCTACTGTCCCTTTCCCTAAGGGTCCAAGGACCCAAATAATGGGGTTTTAGGGCCCAAGTACCATAAATATTATAGTATTTGGGCACTAAAACCCTAATATTTGGGCCCTTGGACCCTTAGGGTTTCTCATGGACTGCCCTACGACCCCCCAGGTTCACGCTTAGTTAAGGTCACTTGAAAATGACGAAGCCTAATTAAGGGAAGAATTCCTGAAATTAGTAAAGGAAAAGTAGTACCAAGTCACGGAAGCCATGGCTTTCAATCACATACATGCCCTAGGATTTGAAATAACAAGCTCAGTTGGGGACCACAACCTACCACAACTAGAACAAGCCCTTAAACACACAACCCTAAAACATTCAGAGTATGCCTTGCTGGTGCAAAAAGTCCAAACGCCGAACCCTGCACGCCAAATCTTCAGCCCTCAAACACGGATCACACGGATCAGGATTTAGGGTACCCTCAACCCCCGGGTCTAGACCCAGGGCCCAGAAAACATCGACTCTAAAGCTGGAACCCTGTAAATCCAGAGGGCTAGACTCTAGTAAGAGTCGCAAACCTAAACCCTTCCAAAGCCCAATGCCCAAACTCTAAACCCTGCAGCCTAGACAACATCAACCCGACATACGAGACCCTAAACCCTGTAAAGCTCCCAGTCTTATAACGCGTAAGCCTTCATCTCTTACAAGCCCTTACCCATATAAACCCTGTACTAAAACCCCTATATAGCCCCAATATAACTCCTCTAAGGCCCTCATATTATAACCCATATATAGCCCCAATATAACCCCTATAAGGCCCCTATATTATAACCTCTATATAGCCACAATCCAACCCCTATATTATAACCCCTATGTGAGCTATAGTCTAAACTCCTAGCATCCCCCTCAATAAGCCCTATAGTAGTCTCCTATATAATCCCCTATAAAAAAAACTTTAAGAGTTTAGACTACAGCTCATATAGCCCTAACATAACCCCTATATTATAACCCCCCCTATATAGCCCTCTAACAAGCTTTACGAAATAGTAAAGAAAGCGACACCGGCCTGGACCTCCTCGAGCCGGACATCCACCTTTGCAATTTCATCCCTTACCTGCGCATTCGTAGGGTTTAGGGTTTAGGATTCAGGGTTTAGGGTTTAGGATTTCGGGTTTAGGGTTTAGGATTTAAGTTTTACGGTTTAGGGTTTTGTGGGTTTCATGGCAGATTTTAGGGAGGGTCGGGGGTGGGGCAACGGCTTTTGTCTGTTCTCAATAGGCTTTGGGCAGGTCATAGAGGTTCGTGATGATGGGGATTGGGAGTTTGGGATAGCGAGATACCGACTATCCCCCTGAATATCCTGTATAAGACTCCCCTATATGCTCCGTGGTTTATAAAAGAGGTTTCGACTGTAGCTCATATGCGGGTTGCAGGGCGCTGGACAGGAACCCAACAGAAGATTCGGGTGGTGGCGGATGTTTGCATGTTGCCACCCCGCGATTGGACGGCTTCTTTTGCCAGCCTTCTGGGAGGCTTCTGGTCAAATCCTGGGAGGCTTGGAAAGCTTGGGAAGGCTGTGGGGGAGCCCCTTTGGGCAATTGTGGGAGCCGTAAACCCTAAACCCTAAACTCTAAACCCTAAACCCTAAACTCTAAACCCTAAACCCTAAACTCTAAACCCTAAACCCTAAACCCTAAATCCTGAACCCTGAGCCCGAACTAGGAGTCCCATGGGAAGCTTCTGGGATGCCCATGGGAGGCTTAGCTTATCGGTATCGGAGTCCTATGCAAGGGCTTTTCGAGGAGCCAGCAAAAGCAGACACACACAAGAATCCAAGGGGTTATGTTTAGGGTTTAGGG
The DNA here is from genome assembly GCA_905231905.1 of Symbiodinium pilosum. Classification (NCBI taxonomy): domain Eukaryota; class Dinophyceae; order Suessiales; family Symbiodiniaceae; genus Symbiodinium; species Symbiodinium pilosum. Next base: position 48,299 of record CAJNIZ010005658.1, on the reverse strand, counting down.
TTTAGGGTTATGTGGGGTTATATTGGGGGTATCTAGGTAGTGGAACATCAAGTGGAAACTACTATGTTATAGGGTTTGTGTTAACAATATGGGGGTCCCCTATCAAACGGAGAGGATGAAGCCCTGTTTTGAGAATCTGTCGTCGCAGGCCGAGCATAGTGGAAAAATCATTGGTCCCTACTGGGTTCACCCTTCTTTAGGATTCTTGAAGGACAATCACATTAATGAAGGCTGATTTAGAGGGAACCTATGGCGACGCTTTTCAAACATCCGACATGTAAACAACCGAACCGGTATATTATACTACCTCTGCAAAGCATGGCGTCCGGCCGCTCACGATCAACATATCCGGAATTGAATCTAAACAGGAAAATATCCGGATTTAAATAGATCGTTTATACTACCTCCGTGGCACGGTGGGGTTGGCCGACCTCCACTGATTTAAAAAATGTCACCGTAACCCTAGACCCTAAACCCGAAACCTTGAACCCTGAACCCTAAACCCCAAACCCTGAACCCTAAACCCTAAACCCTGAACCCTAAACCCTAATCCCTAGGGGGTGGTATAGCGCGGTCAGGTTTTATGGCAAGGATGGCAAGACTTCCGGGATTCCTGCCCGAAATGATCAGGGCGTAAGTCATAAGTTGTCCCAATGAGCCATAGTCTAAACTCCTAGTATCCCCTTGAAGAACCCCTATAGTGCTGCCCTCTCGAGCCCCTGATATAACCCTCCTTGAAGGAGTGTAGATTGTGGCTCACATGTTGCAGAGTTGAGGTACAGCCTACTCTGCGTTGATCCCCATGCGACTTGGCTAGGAGTGACTCAGGTAAACTTGTACATCCAAAAGTCTCCCAGAAACATACCCAGTAATGCTTGTATGATGTCCTCCAGAAAAACTGCAATGTCTGAACCCTAAGCCCCAAAAACCTAAACCACGACCCCTGGATCGTGCGGCTTGCTCTTGATGCCATGGAGCACAAATTCAAATACTTTCAAAAGCAAACAGAAGAATGAAACGCCTCGTGGAACTGCCGGTTGGCCTTTGCCAGAGACCTGCTGGAATTGAGTTTTAAGGGGCGATGAGATATAGCTGTCAAAGAATGACCACGTGACGCTGCAGCTTCATGGTACCCTAGAAGCCCAGGTACCTATATATTGGGTTCCTGTCCTTAAGTCCCTATATAAATTTATACTATCTATAACCCAAGGACCTACTATATGGGTACCTGGGCTTCTAGGGGTAGTTTGTCTAGTTAACCCTCACACTACGATACTCCTATTCCACCGGATCTAAACCTTGGATGGCCGGGTACCCTAAGGGTCCAAGGACCCAAATACTGGGGTATGAGGGCCCGAATACCATGAATGTTATAGTATTTGGGCCCTAAAACCCTATTATTTGGGTCCTTGGAGCCTTAGGGGTAGTGTTGCATAATGCTTTCCATTGGGAAACGGTTAAAAGGTTCACGGCTGCGAGTAGGCTTCTACCGACAACAGAACATCCAAGTGCAACTTTTTCACAAGCGGATAAATGTACTTGCCTGACACAAACAATTTCACGCAGACTTCATGTGCTTGGCATCGCGGCCAGGGACCGTACAGTCATCTTCTTTCTTGGCAATTGTTTGGCAGCAGCTGCTGTCGCTCCTACAACTGTATGCTGCTGTCATGATGGGGTCAACGGCAACCATGTGTGACGGTGGCTGCTAGATGTAGCATGCTTTGCCGCCTTGTCTTTGCAGGACACGTTGAAAAGTAGTCTAATCTGACCATCAAAATGGCACCTGAGAGCAAACAGCCCTATCATGTTTCCCGCAGGAGGGAGCCGCAGTATGCGCTACAGCAGATGCTGTTTCTGATGCCAACTGGGCAAAACTTGTGTATTTGGGAGCCATTACAATCGAATGTAATTCCTCTAAGTACCTACCAGGATGTGTAGGGATTCCTCCCCCCAGTATTGGACACGCGACACGCCCCAAACTCAAACTACCCCCCCAAGTAGCACGTATGTTCTGAGACGCATTTAAGGGGTAGCCAAAACATGATATCCATAAGCAATAGCACAGCTAAACTCCCTCCAATCACTTGATTTATACTCAACACCCCACGGCCCTATCTCTTTAATTGCAAGCCCAACGCCTGGCACCCCAGGAAGGAATACCTGGCTGAGATTCACCCTAAACCCTAAAGCCGTGAACCCTTAAACCTTCAAACCCTAGACCCTTGAACCCTAAACCCTTAACCCTAAACCCTTAAAACTTAAACCCTAAATCCTAAACCCTTAAACCCTTTCCGCAGCCCGTTGTCTGGCCTGCGAGGCTCCTCCATCGGAGCTTCTCGCTATTGGCAGCTTTGCTGGCTGCTGAGAATATAGTCCCCCTTAAGTAGATAGAATATAGGGATTAGGGTTTAGGGTTCAGGGTTTAGGGTTTATAGTCCCCGTGAAGTAGATAGAATATGGCCTTGGGCGTGTTACAATAAGATTCCCATATACCCCATATTCTATCTACTTCAGGGGGACTATAATGGTAGACTAGCTCTTTCGATGTCTATGGTTGCCCTGTTGCTTTCTAAGTTTGGGAACAGGTGCATCTCTCTTAGTACTGTTCAATGCTGTGCTTCTGCCTGGAAATCCTGGGAAGATTGTAAGATGCCACCGCAAGCAGGGCTCCCTGGAAACCCGTGCAACATGCACCACATAATGCCGTATCTCGCCAGAGAACCATGGAAAGCGTTCCACCTTTCATGATGCAAGCTGCAGTGGCATGTTGCTTGTTGTCTACTCATGCTCCTTGATCTGCACATGCGATGTACAAGGTTTGTCACCATTCATCAGAGGTCATGCGCAGGCGCCAATAGTGGAAAACGAGTATTCTTTGAAACCTAATCAGTTTGCACTGAGTTTTCCGAGGAGGTACTGACAGGTCCAGCAGTCCTTCTATTCATCGGCAGGCCTGTCAGCAACATATTGTAATCCGTGGGCAAGGACCACGGAAACTGTGAGGCGGTGCTCATGATTCAGGGCTTAGCCTGCCTTTTGCTAATGTTGTCCTTGTCATGCCTGCCCTGCCCATGTTCCCGGTTCACCTCACGGTGGATTGAAAGTCTGCATGACTTGAAGGACCTCCACCAGGATTGTCTAGTCTAAGGATAATTAGGTGGGGCACTCAGGGTGGGCAGTATAGGGGGGGGATCTAGTAGAGGAATCCATGATATGAACACTCAAGAGAGGGCACAGCCAGCCGCACCTTACTTGCAAAGACTTAAGATTTTAGGCGCCTGAAATTTAGATGGAAGGATTTCAGAAAATCAAAAGCCCCCTTCGGGGGCTCCTCAGATTTATGAAGTGCAGGAGTCTCTTGGGGACGTAAATACACATAGGGGATTTTGTGTGTAGGCAGTATCCATCTACAAAGGGGGGGTTCTTGTTTGAATTACCCTAGAAGCCCAGTTACCTATATATTGGGTTCCTGTACTTGGGTCCCTATATAAACTTATACTATCTATAACCCAAGAACCTACTATATGGGTGCCTGGGCTTTTAGGGTTATACAGATTATTTTGAGAAACGCCCAACTATTGCCCTATCTCGCGCTCCAAGAATTTTCCGTCTAATTTAGGGTTTAGGGTTGAAGTGCTTCGCATGCAGACCCTGCCATCCCACAACACTGCGGCGCTTTTTCTGACTGCACGGACCCCCGCAGCAAATACCCCGCATCACTCTGGATGCTATCCCTAAGGGTCCAAGGACCCAACTACTAGGGTTTTAGGGTCCAAATATCATTAATATTATAGTATTTGGGCCCTAAAACCCTATTATTTCGGTCCTCGGACTCTAAACCCTCAACCCCAAACCCTAAACCCTTTTATTTGTGTCCTTGGACCTTTAGGGCTATGTGATTGCCAGAGACTTGGTCGGCTTCGCTCGGGGCTTTTTGGGGGTTCCTCTACCCCTCAATCCTGAAGCATCGGGCAGGAAATCACATGGGTTTAGGGTGTTGGGTTTAGGGGTTTAGGGATTTAGCGGATTAGGATTTAGGGCTTAAGGGTTTAGGGTTTAGGATTTTCGGTTATGGAAACATGTGACTTTCCAAAAGCCCTAAGCCTACACATAATAGTTGCAATTGTATTTTCCATTGTCCCTATATATCACCCTAAAGCCTACAGATTCTTAAGGCCCTACTCCCTGGGATATCCGCTCAGCAGCTGTGCGGAGCCGGCGCTGCCGACCTTGCTCCGCTACATGAAGGGTTTAAGGTTTACAGGGTCTAGGGTTGAGAATGTGTACCTAGACCTCTACCTCTACATCCTACCACTTGTGAAGATACCTATATAACTGTATGTCTAGTAACCTACCTATGCAAAATGAAGTATCAAGAAACAAACGGTACGGTATGGAGGTGTAGGTAGAGTTTAGGGTTCAGGGCGTAGGATTTGGGTTCTGCGTCTAGGGCCAGTTTTGGATCCTGTGCAGGGTATAGGAGGGATGCTGAAGGCCACTAGCCCCCATTTTCGCACCCAAAACACTCATATTTGGGCACTTGGGCCCTAAGTCTAACTAATTAAAAATTACAAGCCAAAATCTCAAAAAAATCTTTCAGACCTTCCCCCAACCCTGGCCGCAGACCTGCACCCTGGACGTGTTGGGGGTATAGGCTTACACTAATGATGGACATTCAGGGTCCAGGTAGCCCTGATACAACACGAAAACTCTGCTTGGGTTATAGTCCCCCTTAAGTAGATAGAATATAGTTTTGGGTATAATATTATAATAAGATCTCCATATACCCCCATATTCTATCTACTTAAGGGGGACTATAGCCTCAGGAAGTACCTGGCACTAAACCTTCCCACAAAAAAACTCAAGCCCAGTCATGCAAGGTAAGCAGCCGCACTGCTTACTTTGGGTTTAGGGTTTAAACCCTAAACCCTAAACCCTAAACCCTTACAGTTTGCTTAAGGGAGGAAAGTCAGCTGAGCGTGCGAACATGATCTAGGTCCAGCGCTCAGGGCCCATGCTTTCAGATTGTTTAGGGTTTAGGGTTTAAGATTTAGGGTTTAGGGTTCAAGGTTTAGGGTTCAGATTGGTTGTAGAGGCCTAGAGGCTTTGACACAAGCCCAGTAGCTCTAAGTTCTTTGGAACCGTGGTAGAAATGACAATTTCCGTCGCTTCTTCGGTTACAGATCACAGAAATTGAAATTTCTCTTGATACCAAAAAAACTGCATGAC
>CAJNIZ010005658.1:17408-42967 GCA_905231905.1 Symbiodinium pilosum | reverse complement strand
CCTGTGCATATGAGCTATAGTCTAAACTCCTTAAAGGGGGTTATATAGGGGATTATATAAGGTACTATTATAATGGTTATTAAGGGGGATACTAGGAGTGTAGACAGTGGTGCATATTACCTGGTGAAATACAAGACTATCTACCACGATATCGATTTTGGTTCTGAGGTCTAGTTAAGATACCCTGTACCGTAAGTATAGAAGGAATCTAGGACCAAAATGTTGCTTTCAATTTAAGCCGCTACATTACCCTCCTTGAAATTATTTCATGAAACCCGGCCATACCTGAGAAACGGGTACTCAAGCCCTGTGGCAAGGTTCAAACGGTGAACCCTCCAAATGGTTTCCTACAAATGGTTGAAGGGTTCCATGTAGGTAGGATTATTTGGGATCATTTTTGGGATTGTTGAAGGTTATATGGGGATGTATGGGGTTTAGTGCTTAGGGTTCTATATTTGAGGTTGGGGGGTCATGACTGGTTTGTCCGAAGCCCTATAAGCACTAGCACCACGTTAGGCTCTTCATTGAAGCGGTTTCTAGGGCTGAGAAAAAGAAGGTGTTGGGATTCTGGTCCAAAATCATAGGGATCAGGAAGTGGTGCTCAGGGTGAGTGAGCAGCGACCTGATGGCAGCAGAGGGCAACCATGTGAGACTGGCCTAAACTACAATGATACAAGGACTTTCAACCAAGAATATTCCCTAAGGGTCCAACGACCCGAATAATAGGGTTTAAGCGCCCAAATGGTATTTGGGCCCAAAACCCATTATTTAGGTCCTTGGACCTTTAGGGATTGGCAAGCTTGCAGGCTCTTTCGTTAACGTTTACTTTGTGGAAAATGAGCACGTGCTGACACCTGGGTAGACATCTCCGTCCACCCCATCTACAGGCGATACAAGCGCATATGTCAAGCACACAGAGTCAAGGACTGTAGCCTGAATGATATGGGTGTCCTGTATATGTATGATTTAGGGTATACTCCCTACTTCGGGATATCGGGTTAAACCCTAATCATCCCTAAATCCTAAACCCTTTCCTATTTCGTCCTTACCCATGGGATATTCGGCTCCCAGGGCACTTGCGCTGCCACTTCCGAACAATGCATAGCGGCGGGTCCCCTTAACAACAAACCGCAAACTAGGGACTAAGGTCTAAGCCTAAGCGTTTAGTGCCATAGTGCTCCCAGGGTTAAGGGTTTAAATTAACGTTTGGGGTTTGTGTAGGGTGTACTTCCAAACACTGAATTCGGGCTCCCTTCAATGGGAGACCTCCTGCCGCTGAGTGGGAGGGACGAATTACAGGTCCCGAGACATGTGCCTCTACAAGGACTACGCAAAGGATGTACCAGCTTTCACCCTGGGGCCTAAGTACCCCAATATTGTAGCTTCAGGGGTCCAAGTACCCAAATATTGAGCTTCAGATACTCAAGACCATTCAGATCATAGTATTTGGGACCTGAAGCCACGTTATTTGGGTACTTGGGCCCTCTAGGTAACATTTTGTTCAGAACATGACGGCAATGGTGCGGCCACGCGCCTTCGCGTGGAGTCATGCGACGACACTCCGCGGCTGTCCTGCAAATCAGCTTCAAGTAGGCTGGATTGCTCCAAGCAGGGTTTGGTGTTAATGGTTGTCGGGTTTAGGCTTTAGGGCTTGGGGTTGAGGGCTGTAGGGGTTAAGGGCTCAGGGTTTGTAGGGCTGTGGGGTCTATACCGTTTCAGGGAATACCTGGGAGCTCCTGGGGCTGAAATCCCGGGCTCTTTTGAAAGAGACTGGTTTTCTGGGTGGTTTCAGAATATTCCGCCTCAGGGTTTGCAATTCAGCCGACAATTTGAAAATCAGCCGAAATGGCTACTCAAATAGACCAGCTTGCCAAATGTCCGGTATGATCTGACTCTCCTGGCCTCATGAAGGCACGTAATGGCATCTGGATCATTTCGCTATGGCAAACTTGCAGATGTACCATCAAAGCAGTACGGTAAGCTTATTGCTTCAGGTTGGAATATAAGCTCAAATTCCATGTGCAGGGTGCTTCAATCTCTGGCTGCACAACAATCTCGGAGCTTGCAAATGAGGCTTCCAACGTGAGGTTTCCATCTGAAGGGGGCCGAACCCCGAGCGCATTTGGGCTGTAATCTTGCTATGATAGGAGTGCTGGGACTGGCAGTCCAAATTTGCACAATCTCCTATCAGAACGACTCCCCCAAAGGGAACTTTTGTTTCTAGGCACCGTCTTATAAGCGACATCATCTTGAGGTCTACTTAAGGTAAATGCGGACAGAAGTCATTGTCGTTGAAGGTGAAACAGAGTGTGTACTACTTAAGGTACCCTGCACCTCAACTGTAAAAGGAGTCTGAGGCTGTAAAAATGGCAGCCAATCTTTTCATTTAGGGTTTAGGTTCTAGGCTTTATCGCCACCCCTGTTGCCAACATTTCCTTATTGGGGACGGCCATTCCTACATTGTTCGTGCCAACGTGCAAGTGCAGCACTCGGAGAGCCTGCGCTATCAGTCCCAGCCATAATTGGGCTATAGTCCCCCTTAAGTAGATAGAATATGGGGTATATGGGGATCTTATTCTAATACACCCCAAGCCATATTCTATCTACTTCAGGGGGACTATAATTGCCTCGATCTTCAAGTAGGGGCCATGCAGCAGCTGCTCATTTGTTCGTTCTGTGTACTGGGGTAGCCATGTCAGCTGATTCACCGAGTCACGTTGCGGCACAAGGTCCCCTTGAACAAATAACTCACAACACTCACAACCACTTGCAACACACCCTATAGACTCAGAACGGCAATCTGGCTCGGAACCCATTGCGTCTGTAGGAAGAAGCTCTGCTTATCTCCTCCCTGCGTACTGGAATGGAGCCCCGAGCTACACCTGAGCAGAACCCTGGCATCTCATTGAACGGGAACGCTACATGAAGAGGCGTCTCTCTTGCAATGAGACGGCCATTTAAAGTTGACTCCTGATCCACAGCTCTCAAATTCCAGCCTCGTTCCTCGAAGCCATTGTGCAAGCCTCTCAAGAGTGAGACCAGCACGCGATGAACAAGCCTACATATATGTAAAGCAGCAAACTCTTTCGGTAAAGACATTAGCATGCTAAGGGCTGGGGGCTGGAACTGCTCCGCATGTTTCGTCTTCGCTCAAAATTGAAAAGCCCAAGTTCATTGAATAACTAGAGCTTCAAGGTTCACTCAAACTTCAACAGTCCAAGTTCACTCAAGATTAAAAACAACAACAAGTAATTGCTGTTCTTGTTGTTCAGAGGCAGAGCTGCAAGCCCACAGTGCCAGCGCTTGAGGATACCTAAACTGTTCTGAACATGCGTCCCTTTTGGGGACCCAGAGATGTGTGGGAACTATATGAGAAGAATATGTATAGCCCCTCCTCGGGATTGTCTTTTACCAGATGTTTTGAAAGACTCAAAAAACCCATGCTGGAACGACTAGCACTTCAAAGTGGACACACGTCTACTCGCCTGCAGGCTTCAAGCCCTTTACGAAGATCTCTCAACACCTGGTCCTCTCGAAATCATGCCCGCACTGAATTTCGAGGAGCGCACATATACACCTGCGATGTTTGCAAAATCCTGCGGAAAACACCTGTACCATGGTTAACCACAAACTTCGGAAGTTCGGAGAGTTACACTGCTCTCAAGAACTTCAAGTGGTGCAAGATTTGTGCCATCAACAATACCCATCTGAGGGGCGTTTTGTGGTGGCTAACTTTGCAAATTATACGCATCGTGAGGTACTACACCCCAATTGAGAATATGACCTTCCTGGCAACCTTGAGAACCTGGCTTCACACTTCTTACAAGGGTTTAGGGTTTAGGGTCCTGACCCCAAGCATATTTAATGCAGAACTCCTAGGGTTTGTGTATCTACGTGGAGGGTCCGGGGGGGCTAGTAAGGCTCCCCGCGACCCACCGACTAGGGTCACGCCGGATTTTATCCATCAACAGTCCCAAAATGTCCACGTGGGTATGAAGTGAACTTATTCTTTCTACTTACATGGACCCTACCCTGAACCCTAAATCAACAAAAACGTGTATAGATAGACATATTATATATATATATCTATGGGAGGTTGTCAAAATTATGGTCCCCTTTTGGATCCCTACTATAATACGGCACCTAATATGTAGGCTACACAAAAAGGGACCATACTTTTGAGAACCACCCATATACACACTAGGTGCGATATGCCTACATGGACAGTGAGCACTTCTGTTTGCTCGGCGAACGAGCCTCGGCCAGGCGTCTATGCCTGCCTGCCACGCTGCCACAAAGGGTCCATGTACCCTAAACCCTACCGGTTTAGGGTTTAGGGTTTAGACCCCAAAAGTAGGTAAAAGAAAAACACGCAAACCGTTGAACATAGCCCAAAAGGGGTCATTATTATACATGCTTTTGGGGTTCAGGTAAACCCTGAGCCCTAAACCGCTTGGCGTCCCTGTAAAGGGATAACGAAAAAATAGCGTATACAGCGCTATGCAAGGACAACAGGGGCAAGGGTCCATACACCCCTTTTGGGAAGCTCATAAGATTTTGCTATTGGTGATTGTAGTACGGTAGCTTCCTTAGACCTACAATAAACATGTTATTGTCAATATTTCCTTGGGGTTATACTATACTGAAAATTACCAAGAATTCCTAAGGACAGTACAGAGTACATGTGTTGGGGAAGTATGACATGGAGGTGACTCTTGGGGAGTTTTGCTTTGTCTCTAGGTTGCCTGAGGATTAGGGTTTAGGGGTTGAGGGTTTAGGGTTATGCCTGGCAAGGATTCTACTGTCAGCTGGTTGTTTGGATTGCAGATAGCAGGCATTAAATCAACAGACCCGTTATGTAGGGTAGCTGGGGAGGACAAACCTCAAGGGTGCATACTTGCCCCACCTCATGTGTAGGTTTAGGTTGCAGCATTTAGGAACTTCGTTCGTGGTAGAGCTTTATAGTCCATACCTGAACCCCACACACGCATGTGGAATAAGAGCCAACTGGGATTTGGGCCACTGTGTGATGGAGCCACAGGCCCTCATGGGATTCAGCGGCTTAGGATTGAGATACGTACCAAGGTCTTACTGTAGGTCGGCTGGGCTCTTCATCCCCTACACTCCGCGACCTGATTAGAACTTCTGATCATGAAGGAAGTACTAGGGAGACTTACCAATCGTAGTGCTTCCATACCTTCTGCCACTCAGGGGCTTGGTCTGTCCCCATGACTCAACCCCAAACCACATAATCCACAAGCCAGCGTACATGTCTAGTACTGCATCGCCTCTGAACTCAGAAGGATATGCCTTAGGAGGACCCCCCACCCTGTAATAGTGGTATAATAGGAATATAAGAGGACCCTAATATAATCCTTACTATTCCTTATAGTCACTATTACTGGGTGGGGTGTCCACCTAACATATGCCGGACACGGAGTGGGACCCCTGGCTCAAGGTACAACACGTACATTACCCTAAGGGTCCAAGGACCCAAATAATAGGGTCCCTTTAAAGGGGTTATAGGGGGGATATATGGGGACTATATACGGGTATATAGGACCCCAATAATAGGGTTTTAGGGCCCAAATACTATACTTTTAATGGTATTTGGGCCCTAAAACCCCATTATTTGGGTCCTTGGACCCTTAGGGTTACATACCCAGCCAAAAAATCGGTACGAGCCTGAACCAACCCTAGGGATCTGAATAGCCCAATGTAGTAACACTTACAGCCTTCAGGGCCGAATGAATCTCAAAAGTGTGTAGAATAATTGCCTTTTGGTCTATATTTAGGGGTTTGGGGCTATCATTTTACCTAATTACTTTGGGGGGAAACATCTGGATGCTGACCATCCTCAAGATTTGTCTGACCATGCAGCTTACGAGGCCCATACGAAATCTAGTCGGCAGCCCTGCAGTTGTTCAAGGCACCCTAGTAACCCTGATCGTCAACAGGCTTAGTTACCATGCTGGTTGTCATCTTGTCGCAACGATCATGTTTCACCCTGGTGCAATTTTCATGCCTCAGCTATGAGCTAGCAAATGCTGACATTCTTGCAGATTCTTACCTGCACTGCATGGATCTTCAAGGGTTTTATTCAACAATTCACCTTGTGGAGAATGGATCTTCATGAATTCTTGTCATCAAATCACGACTCCCCAATAGGAATATGAATACGAAGGATGGGTAGGATGGACTGAAAATCATCATGCTTCGCCTGTGCTTGGCGATCTTATGCCTGGGCCTTTCGATGCGGAAAGCGCTTTACAAGAGATTCTTTGCTGCATATATAGATGATGTTCTAATGCAACTCTGCAATTTCTTGATATGACCCTGCAGCTATCTAAGGACACCTGAGCAATCAAAAAATTGGTGATGAATGGTCCAGCTCAGGTGAGCCCGGCTCTCTTATTGAATCCCACTTGTGCAGCATGCATTTTACCACTTGGCTTGCATCTTGATCATGATCTGTCCCATCAGCAAGAGGCACCGCTGCAGCATTCCTTGGCTACATAGCAATCGTTGCGGTTTATCATGATATAGGGCGTAGATTGATCTAGCCCATTCCCAATCAAAGACGGAGCCTTTAATATCAGCACCCTGGGATGAGTCTCGGTACCAGTCTCTTGGGTAACCTACGTATACTCTAAAATGAAATTGCCTTAACAACACGACTCTAGATTTCAAAGACCTGGTTGTGCGCAGCAATGCCCACGACTAAGCCGAAGGAGAGCAACGTCAGCTTAGCCAAGGACTTTCCCAATTAATGTGATTGGGGGGATAAACACAACTAATGGAGCCGAAAATTTTGTGATCTTAGATCCTATCTAGCATACGTATACGAACGATTCTACTTGTTCGGGGTTGTCCTTCAGCCCATAATATAGCCTGTAGTACTCTTTATAATTTTATGCTTATTGGGGAATCGTTCACCAGCTCCCAAACCTGAATAATCTCATAAACCTTGAACCCAATTTGCACCCAATCTCCATGCAGGAATTCTATGTGAACTTTCTGCGGGACCCAGAGTTTGTGGAGGCTCGCTTCGAAGCCATCTCCCGGCAAGCGGGTATCGGGCCACGTAAATTGGCCCGCAGCCGTGCGCGTGGCAAGGTAGCAGGGGTTAGGGGGGTTTTCGGAATTTCACACCATGCATGTCTGTTAAGAATAATATAAATAGCTAGCTGCTAGCCTGTGCCCTGATGAGGTGCCTGTGAACTTCAGCTTTGTGGATGTCCAGAGCACTTCAATCAAAGAGGAGGAGGCGTGTTCTGCAGCCTGCATGATTGTACACCTACTAAGATCCATGACATCTAATTATGCAGATCGACAACCCCGTCAACTTCAGCTTCCTTATGATGTTCCTCGCTCTTTTTCCCTACCCGAGCTCGTGCACTGGGAAGGAGCTTCAGGCGGCGGTATTGATCATGACTCATGTTGATTTTGGAATGGACCGAATATTATCTTGACAGGCTGGCTTGATGGCGGTGTGCAAGTCCTACGGCCTTGTCTCCAAGGCAGCCTCCAAGAAGGAAATGGAGGAGTGGCTATGTGCATTTTTGTTAATAAGTATTACTTTTGTAGGCTGTATTGGTGCTTCTGTGCAGGACTGGTCGGGGGTTGAAACCGGCCTTCACAGGGCACTGGCCTCCTATGTCAGGAGGAGGGCAAGCCTGAATGAGGGAGCGAGGCGCGGTTAGTATCTATAATGAAGTTGAATTTGCAATTTTGCATTTCTGTGGATTGGCCAGGAGTCCCGCAAGCCAAATGGCGCATCTCAAAGAGATACTGAAAGCTTGCAAGATTGCGCTTGGAGGAAGCTCATCAAAGGCCGGAGTTATTTAGGGTTTCTTATTTATGATAGGGCATGAGGGCAGGGTGTAGGCTGATCCATTGTGCAATTTATGTCAGGACAGTTTGGATGGAGATGAGGATAATCATGCGAAGCCATCGCTGAGTATGGTGCCCGCTGATCAACAGGAAACACAAGTCCAGATGAACAGCTGCTTGATCAGAATTGTTCTTTGCATGTTTCAGGGAGCTTTGCTGTGTTGTGACTTTGCTCTGCCAAGCTAAGGCTTCTCTGATGCTGTCTACGAGGAAGGGGTGGAGATCATCTATGTGCAGCCGCATATACAACCAATTTTCCTTCCTGCTGACGAAGATGATGATGAGGATGATGTGCCTTGGGAAAAATGGTCACTAGTGTGCGCATCAGTAGCAGGGAAGTCTCCGATTGAAAATTGAGGCTGGAAGGATTGCGGTATCCAAGCCTGAGGCGAGGCTTGATCATGATGTTGTGGCAATGAGTTTTGTAGAGTTCATTCTAGATCTGCTCCTGGTGTGGCTTGACTTATAGGTGATGGGTGCCGTGGCGGAAGCTGAGAAAGCGGCAGGCGACCCTACCCGTTCCTCCCAGGTGTGGATTCAAACTAGAACCTCCATTTCTGTCTAGCTATATTAGTCCCTTTGTAGGTGCCGGCTGAGCAAGCAGGAACAATGGAGGGTCGCTCCGAGGCTCATGATTTTAATCCGAGACAGTTGTCAAAAAGATTGTGTGGAAGACTTGTTTGGCCGACTGCAGGACATTCTGCTGCCAGAGGCTGCCAGGTTGCGCAAGGCATGATCTATATACATCTATGATATACCTAATTCTTGCGGTTCATCGTATTCTTGAATATGCAATATTGCCCTGGTGCAGATATCCCCTCTACATGCTGCGAGTTCTACATCGCTTCCTTCCTCCGGCCCACCATCCCCGAAGCCTGCCAAAGCTGTGGCCCCGACATGTTCCCCGAAGGCTTCCCGATCCCCGAAGGCAGGGCCTGGTTTTGTATAAAGTCAATGATCGAGATGAGTGCCCGATTTTCTCTTGCGAAGGTTGCCGGAAACAAACCAGCTGAAGTGTCGACCGAGGTGGCCCCTGATTGTTTGATGAGTGCTAACTCAGTTTCTACTTGTGACGGTTAGTATAATGAAGGGAGTTCTGATTTTTTCATGATGTCAGGCTGCGTTGCAAAACTCCGATTCGATGCATGGTCCTGGGAATGAGTCTTGGTTTACAATTGGGCAAGAGTGCTGCAGTTGGAACATGGGGCTGCAGTGTGATTTGACGATTAGCAAGGCGATGGCTATGACAGACCACGTGACCTTGCCAGCAGAGGACACTTTGCTGAATGTGGTATGCCAAATCCCATTGATTGTTATAGCTTGCATGGTGGCTATGTGAGGTGACAGCAAATCAGGACGAGGCTTTGCAATCTGTGGCCCCTTTTGATCACGTGATTTGGCTGCATTTGTTCCAGTCCCTTGCTTGGCCATAGCTGAATCATTATATTGCCTTCTTATGCTGAAATTGCAAACTGATCCTGAGGTTCCAGAGACCAGGACTGAGACAGACGACGTGACCCCAGCAGAGGACACTTGGATAACAAGTTGTATACGCGTAGAGAACATATTGGTGTAGCTTTCTTCTATCTGCTCGGAAATGATATTGCATGCGCGTGTGGTTTTTGATCTCAGGTGGCAGCAAATCAGAACGAGGCTTTGCAATCTGTGGCCATGGACCCATCCTACAAATCTATGTTATCACCGAAGGACAAGGCGCCTGGAATCTAGAACGGACTTCTAAAATTTCATTTGTATAATTGTTTGTGCGTAATCTGGCAGGACTCTAGAAGCAGGAAGCCTCTGATACCAGAGGTGCCGGAATTTCCGCAGGGCTTGGCAAAGCAATGTGAGGACTCGGTTAAGGAGCTGGAGAAGCAGGTTCTGGGTTCTGATCCTGAGCTTCTTGAGGCCAGGGAATTGATGACGATTATCCCCAAATTCAGATCATCCATGGTTAGGCACAGAGGAGGCTTCGCAAAGATGCACGCGATGAGGGTGAGGCAGCTGCCCCTAAAGGAAAAGCAAAAGCCAAAGCAAAGGGCAAATGCAAAGCCAAAACCAAAGCCAAGCAAGCTCCAGCAGGGGATGCTAAGGGCACGCGAAATGAAAGGGCTCAGGACACGGATTGCGACTCTGATGCCATGGTTCTTGAAGATGAGGAGGAAGCAGGGAAAAATGAGTTGCGAGCTGAGCCTAAGGCAAGGAAGGGCAAAGCAAAAAAGAAGAGAAGCCAGGTGCCGGTTTTGGAAGAGACGCCCTGCAAGAATGTGAAGCGCAAGCTGATCTTTGGAGATGAGAGCGAAGAATATGATGAGGACTGAATTTATTTATAATAATAATTAATATCAGTATATGATATCCTCAGCGTCGCTAATTATGCTAGGGAGCATTCATGATCATGTGAGGAGGGAATTGAGAAGATGCTGGACGAAGCGTACGCAGCATACGGGAGTGACTATGAGAAAGTTCATGATCATGAGGGGTCAGAGAACGAGAAGCCGAAGAAGAAGCGAAAGGCAATGAAGAGGAAGAAAAAAATCGCCCGGGCGCGTGTGATGAAGAAAAGCCCTTCGAGCAAAGCAAAGGCAAGGGCAGCTCGCTTTAAGGCAGCGAAAGCTGCTGCTGCTTCAAGTGTGGATGCGGCTACGGAAGACGAAGATGATGAAGGTGAACCCATGGAGGACCCATGTATAATTTGTAGAAGATGACCTTGGGCTTCCTGCTTGTGAATTTTTCGACGTAATTACCATGAGTGCCATGTGTATTATAATTATTATAATGTGAACCTGGAGGAGCCTGCTTCGATTCACACCGGGTGGACACCTCGTGTGGCCTGCAAAGTTTCAAAAAAGCCAGCAAAGAAGTATGATGAGTCGAATCCCATGCCGAAGTCACGCAAGCGTGTGGAAGTTTGCTGCTTGAAAGTAGTGTTGTCTTTTCCTGATTTGAAATTTCCTTGTTAAACCTTTGATTCTGAAATAAGGATAACAGGGCCATTGTGCTTGACGACCTTCGCAACCTCCGAGCCCTGGACAAGGAGATGATTATCCCTGATGACTTGCGTGAGAAAACGCATCTTGACATGAGGAATTCAAAAAGTGTGCATCGATTATAGGGTGTGTTGTATTATCCATGTTTCCACATATCAACTGTCCAGGTGCTATACGTTGAAGCCTGCCATCAAGGTGATTGAGATCTATGGGCCTGAGGCTTCGACAATTGGGGTCTTGCTACTTGATGGTCATGGTCCGGTGGTTGTATCCCTGATATACAGATTTCTTGGTGATGCTCGCTCATGTTGTCAATTATATCTGAGGCTGCATGGCGGTCTGTATGTTTCGGGTGTCTGCGAAGAGAAAGAGTTGGCTGTTCGTGCCCTTTTGGGAGATGAAATCGACTTCAAGGCTCTGGGTGTGAGTGATATCATGTTCGTTTGCCCTCTAGATCAATCTGTACGACCGCAAAATTGAAATCATATAGGCGAACACTAACCGTGGGGTCTCGCTGTCCTGGGAGAAGGGGAACCTTGACGACCTGAAGCTGACGCAACTTGCCGACTAGATTTTCATTGGGGGTATATAATATTGTGCCAGTTCAGTTTTTTTCCATTTGGATTTCCCCATCTAAGGTGGCGGGCTGCAAAGATGCTGGCGGGCTGGCTGCCTGTGAATAAGGATGCAAGCAGCAGTGTTCACAGTGGCAAGAATGTCACGAGAAAGCGCCGCCGCAAGCAGGTGAGACATTAGTTTGTCAGTGCCATTTTGGTGCTGATGGATTGGGGCGATCATACCTGACTGGGTAGATGTGCTGAGATTTTGGATTTGGGGAGCTGAAGTGTGCGCCTTTCGCACATGCGTAGGATTCGTTCTGGAGCGTGCGCCCTTCGCACATACGTATGCTTTAAAAGGAAATGTGTGTGCTCGTCGCATGATTTCGTACGAACACAGACTTTCGCATGAGCATCTTGGAGCTGCGACTTGAGTTCCAGCTGACGCAGCCCATGAAAGGTCATATAATGTGCATGATAGGTCCTGTGTCATTGCGGGAAAGTAAGAATAATAATTAATCTCGGGAATTCGTAGGACTTTGGAATCTATGATTCCTATATATAGTGGGTTCGTGCGTAGGCCACTGGGCGTTTCAAGTTGTTTAATCAGCTAGAGTGGGTGGCTGGTGCGATGGCTCGCCACTGGTTGCAGCAGTCTCCTCTGGCTATGAGTGTGATGGCATCAACTTTGCTCATGCTCATGGGCGCTGACCCGGTCATGCTCTAGACTCAATTACTCACTCAAATTCGTATCAAGAAAAAAGAATATATATGATTCCGATGTAGGCTGTCGCCTTCCAAGGCTCCATGTGGCAGATTATGTGGTGCAGAATTCTCCGCCGGAGATGAGCTTCAGAGTTTTTGCCTGAGATTATTTCCCAGTATTGATTGTGGGGCGGGTTAGTTTGAACATATATGTCCTCATGTCGACAAGGGGCGCATGCACTTCGACATGTTCGCTGGCATCCGCAACATGCAGCGTGAATACTGCCAGGGTCTCATCACAAGTTGCAATTCCCTGCTAAATTCATACAATTTTATAAAGTCTGAGGTTCAATCGGTCTTCACTCGTGGCCTGGTTGATGTATGTGTGTTTTCTTGCTTGTAAAGTGCTACTGCATTTTGATTCTGCTTACTGCATCCAAGTGAGTACATGGAGATCTTGCAAAGACCTGAAGATGATATTCTTTCCACGCCTCGCTGCTGCAATTAAGGTATGATACGAACATGCAAATGTAAGTAGAATGGAATACACTGCCCACCTGCTGCTCTAGCTAAGGACAGGATTTATCTCAGCAGTGCGATCGGTGTTGAAAATGAGACCCCATTCACTTGCAACAATCGGCATGCCATGTAGCAGCTTCATCTTCCTGAATACCGGTACTTCGAAGCGGTCAGAGACCATGCCTCTTGGACGGGAGTCACTTCCGTATATTGCTAGAGCAAACGCGAGCCCCAGCTGAATTAGAACATGACCTCTATTGATCTCTCTTTCTCTCTCTCTCTCTCTCTCTCTCTCTCTCTCGCTCCCTCTCTCTCTATCCCTCCACGTTTTTGTTTCCCTATATGCTGACCAATTCTCACTCCCGACTTGGAGCTCTGTTTCAGTCTTGCTCTCTCCGTCCGGCTCTCTCTCTATTAGCCCTCTCTCTGTCTTGTTCTCTCCATCTTTGTCTGTTTTCCGGCTGTAAGATCCAGATCGCTGCCTATGCGTCGGCACTTTGCCTGAAAGCAGCCTATATAAGGATTGCAGCTCGTGTTTGTCTATTGCTGATACTCTTGACCACGCGCAAATGCTATTGGCTGCTGGAGCAGCCCTCTTCGTCTCTCTTTGAGCATGTGCCATACTTTGCACATGTGTGGGAAGTCCTGAACAAGTTTACGAAGGTCCACCGCACTTTCTTGCAGCTTGGCATGAGCGGACACACGGTTTACAGGTTTAGCCAGGGTTTTGGCTATGTAACATAACAATCCTACGGTTAACGTTTGGGGTTCATAATACTAGGGTCTAGGCCAGACTTTTTGTGACTGGGGTGCACCATAGTAACCTGTACGGTTATTAGGGTCTTTAATAGGGGTCTCTCTCACCTTTATACAGATAATTACATGAAGCCAGGGTTTATGCGTATACATTGTACCCTGTACAATGCATGGTTATTCTACCAGCCCCCTAAACCCTAAACCCTATGTTAAATACCTTGGTACTGCCCCCACTCACCCCCTATAAGTATAATAACAATTGGATAACATGCACTATATATATATATATCTATGTATATATATAGCCCTTATAACCTCTATGGGGGCAGTACCAAATCTATACCCCTTAATCCCCATAAGCCTGGCCATGATCCAAGTTGGATGGGATGCTACGGGCACTTCAGTTGCAAGGGCTCCCTCGCCTATGGGACTCTGTGTGGACCTTACGGTACTATGTAGATCTAGAGGAAATCCTGCTTACTACATGGGCCCATAACAGTTAATTCTATCCTATATGATTTTTTGCAGGCTTCCCTCTAGATCTTATTATTATAATGATGACATGACCAATGTGTGGTGCTAACTTGATTTTGAAAACAGAGCTTGCATGCTTGGCTACTTGAAGCAGCTGAGGGGCTTCATTCCCAAGCTGGCCAAGCGGCTCACCAGGAAAAGGAAAGCCCGATACGGGCTTTCGTCGGCGGGAGTTGTGAAGAAGAGCATTGATAAGCGAGGCCGCGCAGTTGTGAACCTTGGATGCATTGCACTAAATCGGCGTAACAAACAGCTTGGTTCTGACACGTGATTGGCCAGGAGTGGTGGGAAGCTTCTCAAGCTTACTCAAGAGTATCCCCGGAAATTCTGCGCGAAAGTGGTTCGCCTCCATCTTGCATATGCAGAGACTTCGAGTCATTTATGTAGGGTTTATTCGGGTTGTGTTTAATCTCGATAATGGTTGGGGTGAATTTCTTGCGAATTTGTGGATCCCAAATCCCCTTTTTTATAATTATCGTATCCCCTATTAAAGAAATTGTACCCGATTATCATTCATAAATATAATATATACATGTATATGATATGTGTATATATATATACATACCCGAAGCCCCAAACCATTCCAACACTTTCTCCAGCAGCTAAGGAAAAACATGGGGACCGGATGGATAGGAGGCTCCAGCGTGGGGTGAAGTTGCTTAGCAAAGAGAAGGCTCGGTGGGCTCAAGTCTGCTCTAGAACCACACAATTTAGATTTGAGTGTCCATGATTCAAAGTAAAAGCCTCTTGGTGGGTGTGATCACACATAGCCCATGACCCTATCCCTAATTATAGTCCCAATAGGCCTATACCAAGTATCTCTCTTCAGGTGGATGCGCCGCTCGGATGGCAGCACGCTGGGCTTGATGATGTCCGAACATTCCTGCAGCAGGAGCGATCTGCTGGGCGGTTTTCACCGCTTTTTGAACTCTAGCTAGTGATGTTTTCCTGTGCTCCTGTGCTAGTACTCACCCGTATTATAATTATAATTCTATGGAACCACTGCATGCTTGGAATTCAGAGTGATCATATTAAGGGCTGATCTCCAAGAAACGTGAGCTCTTGCAGAGCACAGGCTAGGATGCCACGAGCAAATTCGTAATTCTGTGCGAATACTATAATTCGTGCGCTGGTTTCATGTTACCCGAATCTGGTCCCAGCTGTGGCAGAACATGTTGGCTTTCTGTGTGCGAGCCTTGCATTCCTGCTTGACGCATAGCTGCTGGCAAGAACCTGAGCTGAGTTCAGATGCTGCTTGGGTGAGCTGCTAGAGTATTTGGTTTCAGGAATAGGTCAAAAGGCAATGGAAATCAGTACTCCTGCGGCTCAGCTGGCTTTTGATTCTTGTACCCTCAAGAGGCCCAAGTATGTCTTTCAATGAAAATCTAGATTTCTCTGCGAAATCAGACTCCAGAAAAACACCGTGACTCGAGCGTGACTCGAGCGTGACTCTGCGTGACTCAGGCGTGACTCCTCTCATGAGCTGGTCATAGGGACCCCCCCCGGGGCCAGCTGGGCGTGACTCGAGCGTGACTCTACCGTGACTCTGGGGTGGGTTGGGGAGGGTCGGAGGCTTTCCTGGAAATCTCGAATTCCATCAGGTACTTTTACTAGTTGCGCCTCATGTCGCGTCATGTTGATTTGTCCCTTGTGTGGAACCGATTTGCTCAAGCTGGTCTGGTGTGATTGATGATAGGTCCCTCAGAACAAGATCAAACCAGCAACCTAGATGCGGATTCCAGGTTTCTAGTGTCTAGCTACGTACCATGTGGAGCACATATATAGTATGAATCCATACTGCATCATACTTGCAGCGCTAGCTCATTAGATTTCGGATTTGGTATGACGAGCACGTCTGTGCTTGGAGGTGTGAACCAAGCTATTGCAGCTGCGCGCTAGAAGGCTTCCTTATTATAGCCAAGAATACCCGGGTTTTCAGGTTTATGTGCTCGTACTCGGGGTTGAGGGCAAATTATGTAGGTATACCCATGGAAGCAAACTAAGTACCCTATAAACGTTTTCCACCCTAGAATTCCCTTTAAAAGTTATTGCTTGGATGCTGTCCTCAGCTGGTATAAGACAATATACATCTGTTATAACCACCTATAGTACCTATACATAGGGCATATTACAGCTGAGAGCAGTATCCAAGCTATAGAAGACACTGAACCCCAAGCAAGAATAATTATAATTATAGTACCCAAGCTAATGTATAACAAACATGATAAAAAAAAAAAACCTACCCCAAAGCCAGCTATGTAAATCCGAACATAATCCATTTGCAGGGCTTGCCGAGGCCTGAGTGTATTGGGCTACTCAAGGGATTTGGGCTACATTCTTTTATAAAACCCTGGGGATCCAATTATATGCATAGTAAGGGCTATGAAGGTAAATTAATTCGGGATTAGGCTTTCGAGGGTCATTGATCCAAATCTAGATCTATGGAAGGCGAAGCCAAGACGCTGATGGCGGCTGTGCCAGCAGCAGATACCTTGCAAGCCACGAAAGCAGAGCCAGCTCCAACACCGGCCAGGGTCAAGTGTGAGTTGTTTAGCCCTGCCACCCGAGGGCAATGCGATCTTCACTACAATGACCAATATGAGGCTGCTACCCAGCAAGTGCCATACGAAAGCCAACAAACGTTCTTGGATTCCATGCAGGATGGCCAAGAGGCTAATGGCCCGAAAACCCCAAGCCCGGGTAAAGCCCAAAGGAGGACTCCAAAGAAGCAGAAGACTGATCATGAAGCCCAGGAAAAGATGCCCCCCAGCAAAGCTGATGAGCAGAAGACCCCAAACAAAGCTGAGGAGCAGAAGACCCCAAACAAAGCCGAGGAGCAGAAGACCCTGGACAAAGCCGAGAAGCAGAAGACCCCAGACAAAGCCGAGAAGCAGAAAACCCCAAACAAAGCCGAAGACCAGAAGACCCCAAACAAAGCTGAAGTCCAGAAGACCCCGAAAGCTACGACACCGTTGTCAGGATCTATCGAGGGTACCCCGAAGTCTGCTGGAAGCATGCTAGGCAAAAGACGCCGATTGTCCAAAAGCCCTGATCCCTTGAACGAGGTGCCGAAGTCTGATGCGCCCTGTTTGCAGATCCAGATCTGCGAAGCGGTTTCGGTGTAGCACTGGTGGAGCATAACCTTGGGTATTACTTATATGGCAATATTCTTCAGGTGCAGGGTTCAGGGGTTCAGATAACGGAGGGATATCGGTCGTTCATGTAGGCAGGGGGATGGATTTCAAGGTTTGGGAGCGGAATCTTTATTTGCGATAGTCATGATGTCCCTTCTGTGGAATTCCAGAGCCTGGAGGTTGGACAGGTTTCTTTTTACAGTCGTAGTATTATTACTCATGATCATGGCACAGGTCCCATAACCCAGATCTATATTAGGCTCACCCAGACCAAGATTCCCAAAGCAACCTCAAAATTATCATGTCAAGCTATAACACCCCTTACCGTGTTAGTGCTGCGTACTGGGGTGTACTGTCCACTGGCCCTTAGGATGGGGAATATTTTAAAACCCTATACCTACACAAAATTCTTTGTATTGGGGTGTTGTCCGCCAGCCCTGTATAATTATAACCCATAGCGTAGATCAGGGGGATTGTCCACCAGCCCGCAATTACCACCCTTTCAAAGTTTAGACTTCTGATTATCGGGGAATTGATCGTCTGCTAGCCCTATATATATATATCATCCCTATATATAAATATGTTTCTTATGGGGGGACTGTTCAGTGGCTAATAATATAATGATCACAAGGATTTCTCCACCAGCCCCATACCTCGCTAATCTTACAAGGATTTATGGGAACCCATGACCAGTAGCAGCAGTCTGGTACTCACGCAATCTGCAATTGTGACAAGTAGCCTTCGAATTCTGCCCAGAATTGATGACGATCCAACTTGAGAATCCTATGCTAGTTATATGTAATTGCAACCTGGTCGTACATTATCTGCGAAAATAATTGCAAGTCCAGGCCCCGATCAGATCGAATCTTATAAATGTAGCGGCAGCGTGTGAATCCAGGTGGACTCGAAGCAGGAACAGTGGACCTCGTCATCCGGGTGGAATTGGGATTGGGGCCAGGAAGACTGGCAGTGGTGGTCAGGTGGGCAGCAGCAGCAGCAGCAGGGTTGGTGGGCTACAGCCTATGATTACTGGGGTAGCAGTAGCAAGCAAACATGGGAGCAGAACTCACAACCTGATTCTCAGCTTACGGCTTTGCAAAGCATATTGCAGCGTGGGCGAACAGTTGACCAACTGGAAGACTGGGAGCTACAACAGGTTGTGGCGGATATCGATCGCATGCAGCAGGAAAAAAAGGCGAAGACAAAGGATGAAAAGGTTGACCTGCAGAAAAACATAATACAGGAGAAGGAGCAGGACAAGGAGCAGGACAAGGAGCAGGACAAGGGGCAGGACAAGGGGCAGGACAAGGGGCGGGACAACACGCAAGGCAACACGCAGGACAACACGAAGCACGACACGAAGGATGGTGGAGCAAACAGTACCGGCGCCAGCAGCAGCAAAGAGCATGCTGATGGACCTCAGCTGCAGCAGTCTAATCAGCAGGTGAAAGAATCGAAGCATGAAAGAAAGAAAAGACTGCATGCAAGAAATATGCGGTTCTATAGATCCTTGAGCAGTTCCGTGGATGCATCTTATATTCTCCAGATGTGTGTTGATATTCCTACTAGTACTATAGGCTGCCAATCTGCCATGCTCAGGTCCAAATTGCCCGAAAGAGATTGCAAAGCTTGCGCTCAAGGCAAAAGAGAATTCGGGTCAAAGAAGCTACTTATTTGAACACTGGTTGTTGGCGAATGGCTGCTGGGCAAAGTCGCGACTTTTGGTCAAGTTGAGATCAAAAAGTTCTAGCCGCAAAAAAGGCCTCAGGAGGTGGTACACAAAGCAGGAGCTCATCGAGCGCTATGGAGAGTCTGTGGCCTTGGCCATCATCGAGGCCAAGATGACAGATGACGAGAAGCGTTTGACAGAGGTGAGAGATCACCCCGAATGCCCTCAGCGGGAGGACTGGCCTTGCGTACACATGTTTAAATACATTGGTCATGAGTAGCAACTTGACATCATGATAGTGCACTGCATTCAGGATATGAAGCAATACAAATGCCTCTGCGATGAGACGGAAGAGGACGTAGATGAGGAAGAGCTCGAGAACGTCTTTGAGTGCGAGGTGTCAGACAGTTCTACGGAGTCGGATGATGGCAATGATGAGAGTGATGCTACGTCCAAAAAAAGAAAGTCCAGCAAGCAGAACAAGAAGAAGAAAAAGTCCCCCAAAAAGGCCAAAGGTAAGAAAGAGAAGAAGACAAAGGGTGGAAAAGAGGCTTGATGCGTTATGGTGATGTATCATTTGTACTATTATATGATCTGGTAGCAGCTAGCTGTATACAGATCCCAATCGAAATTGAGTTGATCAATGAGGCACCAAAGAACAAGACGAAGAAGGGTAAGGATGCTAAGGAGTTGTCAGCTGACGAAAAGCTAGCGCAAGAAGAACATGAAAAGCGTGAGAAGGCTGCAAAGGAAAAGAAAGGCAAGGCAAAAAAGGCTGCTTGGAATCCTCATAATTAGCTAGTTATTTATAAGATGGGCTTAGGATTTACAATTATAATGGTTAGCTAATAAGGGTTATAAGGGCTATACAGGTTTAAATATATATATGTATATATTATATATATATATTGGGTTGGGGAGGGAACCACATTCGGACGGTCTTATAAATCCGGAGAGTCCTTCGAAATTCCCACACAAACTCCTATGTGGCTCCTCAATTAAAACCCGTGGTCCAATGTTCACATGTGAGCCTGAACCCTATAGGTAGCTATAGACAACCTTCGAAATCTCAGGCTATCGACAAGGCCACTGACAAGATCAAGGCTGCTGGGAATGTGGAAAAGGAAAAAACCCCGGAGACGTGCCTAGTTTGCAAATATTGCAATTGTGGTTTCACTGGAATTGGAACATGGCCTGTGTACATACGGACTATGCTAAGGGGAAACCACCTCATCGATGCCATGAAGAAAGACATTGCCCAGCAGGCAACACATGGGACTAACTAATAATAACCTAATAACCACATCCTATCCTTTGCCCATATGCGCTATGATAAATTGATGGCCTTATAATAATTAAGCTAACAAGCCTATTTCAATCCCTAATAAACTCCTAATCCCAAAAAACCTGGGTCAGGCCAAGAGCATCCAGACTGCTCGTGCCGAGCTGCAGAAAGCGTACGACGCCGATGAGGCAATCACCATTCCTGGGAATTATATTATAAGAACTATTATTAGCTAGGGTTTGGGGGTGGGGTGGATTTTTTGCTAGTGTGTAGCTGCGTAGGAGGTTCCAAAACATACATGTACAATGAATTCTGCCCTGGGCCCCATATAATAATTATAAATAATTTGATCATGACAGTTCTCCTATTTTTCTATTGTTATCCTGAATTGTCCTAATTATGGAATACCCAGACCTTTACGGGATGTTTCCGGAAAGAAATACGATTGTTTTGGCCCGCATCATGCCGAAGCAACTGCACTTGAGCTCCGTAACCCGCCTAATTCTAAACCCCAAACACCAAACCCTAAACCCTAATTAAAGCCTCAACCTGGGTTATAATATTCCATGGCCCCAAGGTCGATGGAATGGAAGACCTGACCGCAACTCTTCTTGAGACCTGTTCGAAGCTTGATGAGCTGCTAAAGGTGTACAAAAACAATTCGAAGGCCAGCAAGAGCACGAAGAGTGGCAAGAAGGATAAGTGATTTTGTTTGTTCCTAGGCCCGGATATTAGTTATAATTAGCTATAATAATAATAATAACGTAACTAGGGGGTCCCATCACCTACTGACGCCACTTCTTCCAGTTTTCTGCCAGGGATGATCATGCGTACGGATCATGTAAGAGCCTTGGCCTATGCCTCTTCATAGCGCTATATCCACTACGTATACCCAATTTTTGGACCCCAAACCCACGAATGCTGACAATGATCACGATCAGTTGTATCTTAAAAAACCCAGCTCCTGTACCCGAAGCCCTATATTGCAAGTTGCAGAGAGGAGGCAGCCAGCCCGCGCCGGTGTAGGCGTGCTTGCAGATATAATCTGTGTCCATGGGCGGACATACCTCGGCTGTGTAGCTCTTATCGATTATCCGATCGTTGATCATGACCATTGAGGGATATTTTCAACTTATAAACTTGGAAGTCTGATCATGATCGATGATTGAGCTCCAGCTTTTTGAGATGGTATGTGGGGGTTTAACATGGATTGTGTCCTGCAGTCTTCTTACACCTATGGAGCTGGCAACCTTTTGCTTTATCCCATGTGGCCTCAAACGTGGCAGTGGCCACGCGGATCATCATGCCGGATTGATGCTGTCAAAATTCCTGCCTGACATACAATTGTAATATAATTATCTCATGTGTGCTATTCGGGAACCCTGTACATGTATCATGGCAGGGTCGAATGATCATGATCAAGATGGTGATACGGAATCTGGATTATTGCAGAATATGTTGGAGCGAATTTCGGATGGGGAGATTTGACTGCAGCCAGGGTGCATTCATGTCATGAATCTTCGCCGAATAGTTTCCAGCCCTGAGCCTCAGATCCCAGGCCAAAACAGTTGGGGCGGCTATGCATGACGCGCACAGTGCCTACGAGGAACTGGGCTTGCGATCATGATCAGAATTTCTAATATTAAGAACAAACCCTGCTATATAATCCGAGGGAAACCCATATTATACATCACAAATAAATCTTACACCCCTATAATAATATACCCTGGGATATAATTAAGCGGGGCTCATGATCAATGTCTAAATAAGGAAGCTGGTGGGAAAGTGAAAAGCAAGATGATTCGGAAGTTGATGCGGTACAAGCCTGGGAATTATTCTCGAGACTTCTTCAGGAATATGAAATTGCCTCTGGTGCCTTGGACCTTTATAATTATAGGGTAGATGAGGATTTGAGCAAGGGAAACCGGAATTAAAATTGGACCCCACCTATAATATAATGTAATAACTGCAACCCAGGACCCGACAAATGTCAAGGTTCCCGTGTACGCCATGGTTAATGGGCAGCAGACGGAGGTAGAGACTACAATTCCTGTACTAGACGTCCATGAGCTCCTTGACTACCTTCGAACTGAGCTACAGCTAGTTCCTCCTCGCAATGTTGTTCACCAGTATTGGCGGCACCTCCGTGATTGCGACAATCCTCATGCAAAATTTTTTCCTGGAACTGACGATCATATTCCATTTTCGCTGTATGGTGATGAATGCGTGCTAGGGGACCCCAAGGACAAAGTCACTGGAATTTATTTAAGCCTGACGCTGTTCAAACCAAAAGCCATTAGACAAGGGCAGTGGTTGCTTTGCTGTATGCAAGATGAGCACATGGTCCATGACCAGCTGAAAACATTGCGACCTATCCTGCAACACATTGTTTACACATGCAACTGCGCGTTTGAGGGGATCTACCCAGAACTTGATGCCTGGGGGCAGCTGTTGCCGGACAAGAAGCGCAAGCTTGCAGGAAGAAGGATGGCAGCCCAGTATGCCTGTGCAGAATTGAAAGGGGATTGGAAATACCATGAACGGATTCTTCGCCTAAAGGCTACTCCGGTATCCCGTGAATGCTGTTTCTTGTGTGATGCGGAAGCCAGTGATGGAATCATGCGATACTACAGCATTGGTGACGAGGCTGCCTGGGTTCCAACAGAGGTCACAACAGCGGGCTTTGTCAACAGAAAAGTGCGCCCAGGAATCCTCAGATCCTAGTACGTGATAATTCATTATTATTACAAATCCAAGTTTTTTTTTGATTCCAATTCCCTAGAGCTGAGTTCTGGTTGAAGTTTCAGGGTATGTAAAAATGGGGATAAAAGGCCATAGGCATAGCATAGGCGCCCGAATGTAGCATCTGAGGCCCACTTCTTCATCTTCGAGGTTTCCATGTATCCATGATCAAGTTCTGCTCAATGCATGTGTGCAACCTGGGATTGATGCACACAGCGAGCGGCGGGGCTTTGTGCCTTGCACCAATTATTATTTATTGTGTGGCAAGATTTTCCAACACACTCATGATACGATTATTCGCAGCTAAGGCAAGCTCTTCTTCAAACAGGTCTCTTTGGGGATCTAGCTACTGGATTGAATGCCTGTCTGGCCAAAGCTTATGATGACTTCAAGCAATGGCGCCGAAGCCACAAAATTGCCTGCAGCCAACGGATATTTCGAGAGCGCCATCTTCTTAAATTAAGCCATGGATATTACTTTACTGCGAAGGCCCACAATTGCCGCGTTGTGATGGAGTGGCTGGCAGCACTTTGCCGGACAGCTTCAAATAATGCCCCGCAAGATTTGCACCTGCATCTCCATGCGAGAGCCCTGCTACTCAGCCAGAAGTTGGGAGGATTATTTTTCTGAGTATGAAATTAGCCACCGATTCTTAGTCCAAAGTTGGGTGATGTATGGCCCCAGCCCTGCACCCTAGAACCGCGTTTGCTCGTTGGTGTGGCCTCTCTGAGCGCGCTGGCCGCTATCTGCCGCCCATTGCAAATCAGCACCCGAACTTTCAGGTATTTTTCAAATGTTGTAGTATGTTTTACATAGCATGGTAATAATGGGAAGCCCAAATTAAAACAGAACTACCGTGCCCCAACCCCTGTACGTAGCTCATGCAAGAATTTGACTGCAGTAGCTTGCACTTATTTAAGGACTGAGCAGGAGGCAACCCAGATTTATGATTCCGGCCATGAATTTCTTCGTTGCCACCTTATGCTGAATAGATTGTCGTGCAGGTTGCTTAGTCAAATTTAGTTCCGTGGTCGTTGTCTAGGGTCAGGTGTGAATCAACCCTGCAAACGTTTGCAGGCTTCGCGTGGTGGCATGGATACTCAAACCAAAGTTTCATGCTCCTGGCCTGCATGCATCCGCATCGTACCATGATACAGTATATTCCTGACCCTTATAATCATGGTTGAGACCTGGCATACCCAGGCTTTCTCTCATCTACTTCGGCAATCCCGAGCATGGCGAGCCCGGGCTTGAACATGGAAATCGGAAATCTGAGATCAGCTGCATGAGGCTTTCCAAGTGTTGTTTCTGTAGGTCCGGTTTCTCATAGCTCAGGTTACAATACCCGATACACTCACAATTTTGCTGGTGAGGATGCCATGGGATGGCTGAAAGGCCTCAACCTCATCACCACATTATTTTGGCCGTGATTGCTTGCTTTTCTACATTCTAACTTGCAAATCTCTGCCCCAGTTAAGGCATATCTTTGAAGGCTCCACGCAAGCCCGCTGTCTTTAGCCGGTGGATCCTCAAGATGAGCCGGATGAAGTTGCTAGCTTCCAAGAAGAGGTTGAGCCCGAAACTTGGTCCAATACTGATTCTTGAAGTTCATCTCTGGTACTTTTGCAGCCAAGCTATATTATGACCTCACAACATGTTCATCCTAGGCAGCTGGTGAGAGCTGCTTGGACGCGCTGATCGAATGTCGCACATCGGGAAAAATTTCTGATCTTCTCTGAGGCTTTCCTAGGCCCCATTTCGCTGAAACAAATGAATGATCAAGGTTTTGCAAGATCCCTGAACCTAAATTATAGTTAGAAACCGTGCATTCAGTGGGACTTCAGGCAAATAAAAGGTCTGACAT
This sequence comes from Symbiodinium pilosum, assembly GCA_905231905.1. Taxonomy (NCBI): domain Eukaryota; class Dinophyceae; order Suessiales; family Symbiodiniaceae; genus Symbiodinium; species Symbiodinium pilosum. The sequence continues at coordinate 18,319 of CAJNIZ010005658.1, read as the reverse complement.
AACTGAATATTCATGGCTCCAAAGTCCGAAAGCTAACGGAAATCAAGGCTCCCTAGCGTGTTCTGCATAAATTGTCATGACCCCAGAATCCGAAACTTGATGGAAATGAAAGCCTCTTAACATAATTGGACTAGTCGTTGAAAGGATTTGTTTTGTGTCCTGAAAATGGACCCATGACAGAACGAGCGTGGTTACCCTGCTGGTTATAACCGCCTTAGCTACTAAGTAGGTTAGACTTGCAGGGTAATGATAGCAATGAAAGTAATGATCGTACTAATCATCTTTTAATTGTGATACAAGGCGACGCAACAACCGTATACTCGTACTGATAGTATTGATAGCCCGCCTTTGCATGAGGCGAGTCGCTGGAAGCCACCGACAGTAGCCTCATCAGAGTAAAGTTCGTCGATGCTTACGCGAGGCAAGATTTGGTACTTTCCCGAAATAGAGGTACTCCAAGGTTTAGGGTTTAGGATTTATTGGGACCAATCTAGACCCCCAAATTCTACAATCCTTATAGTAGGGACCCCGAGAAGAGTAACCCTAATTTGGGGAAACCCTCATTTGCTGCTTTCGGAGTAGGAACCCTCCCTAAACCCTAAACGCTTGAACCCTAAACCCTTCAATCTTAAACCCTTCAACCTTAAACCCTTAAACCCTAAACCCTTGAACCCTAAACCCTTGAGCCCTAAACCCTTAACCCTTTACCCTCAATCCTTTGACCGCAAACCCTAAGCCCATGCTGTTGCGGGCTTGTTTGATCTGAGCGTATCATGCACAATCTCCTCTTGGCAAACGAAAAGAATTCTAAAGCCTGTCCTAATTGCAATGTGAGCAGTTAAAAAAATGGGTGTATAAATCTAATTGAAAAAATAAAGCTTCCGCCCGCGAGCTTCCGCGGACCTTCCGCG
>CAJNIZ010005657.1:8330-19034 GCA_905231905.1 Symbiodinium pilosum | reverse complement strand
CCACCACCACCACGACGTCCACCACGTGTATGACTTCCGTGTGTTTAGCTCTGCGCGCTATGTCTCTCTTAGTGCACTTCATTCGTGTAGTAAAGTATTTCTAATAGTCGTATCAGTTCACCGAATAGCTTTTGAAATATTTCAGAGGAAGAGTATAATCTCGCGAGGTTCAACCACGATAAACATGGCTCATTTGGAGAAATCTTCAAGAAGCCATGCGGCCTCCCTGAAGCCTAGAACCCCTAACATGTCAGTATTGGAACCTGATGCAAAATCCTCCTTGAGGGTCAGGGGGACGCAGTAAGCAGGTGAATATGGGCATGACGAAGGTCATGATGAGGCTTATAGAGTTTGTATATATACCTACTTCTGACCCTACAAGTACCCTGTCCACTCTTGCCGTGGTTGCCTTGAGGCCCCAGTGTCAGCGCGAGTTGGCCGTTTGCCATCTCAGCTGCAGAGCCCGGAGGCCATCCCAAAATTTGGATGTACCGTCTCGGGGGTCCCTAGGATTCTAGTATGTTGAGGTGTATGGAGAGGTTCTCCTTATTATTTAAGGAAACCACCATACGGGTTTAGGACGTGGATTTGGGAATTTATCAGAATAGTCCGTTTGTAGCCCTCACGGGGATCCTTTACAGTTAATCTTCAGATAGTCCCTGTATGTGTACTGTTCCTTGGACCTGCTGTGTTGAGAAATCTCCAAATCCCGGGAACAGTATCAGATAGTATCAGTACTACATCAGAATGCCAAGGAACGCAATAACGTCAATGGCAGCAAACGCACAGCCTTGCATAGTAGACGTGGATCAGACTGGCCTACTTTGTGAGCAAGTACGGTGATGATCCTTGCGGATTGGTCCTTTCACAGCATTTCAAAAGTCGGTCCTCTTGCACGTTTGTGCAGGTGAAGTCGTTGCCTTCTGCGTGGTCTCCGCATACACAATCTGCGGTTCAAGGAGCCATGTGCTTCATGATGTGGTGGACCGTCACGTGTGGTGCTAAACAGATTGCCCGAAATCTAGTTGCATAAGGAGGCTTTGCCACAGCCGCCGCATGGCAGCAACCTGCACAGAGTGAAAGACGCTTTGGCTGCGCCTGTCTTGAAAGCAAGCAGAAAGCGTTGATTTCAAGGCCGGTGTGCTCTTTGCTGCAAAGACCTACAGCAAAGAGGCACATGCCTTGGGCTTAAGTAAGTTCCAGCTGTCCTAACAGCTAGCAGCTGCCGTCTGTTCTCTTAGAACTTTCCAGAAAAAGGCCCCGCGGTGGAGTGCGGGAAGAGCAGGCCGGAAGGGCTGCGATATCTGACAGGATGCCTGCAGGCTTTCAAAGCTTTACACGACTTAGGGATTAAGATCGGTCATGAGCGTTCCAGGCAAAGTCTGCATGATCAAAATATAGAGAAACATGTTGACGTATTCTCTCTTATCTCCTTACACGTAACGTACACATCCTGAGATGATGTCTTACATTTGCGGAGACCATACCCTACACATGTTGTATACACATAATATACACACACAGCCTTCTTCTGTAAGATTCAAGTTCCCCTATGTCCCCCAATGCGGGAACCCAGTACTCTAAAGTCCAAATCATAAGCCACATGCCATCCTTAAAGCCTTTGTTCAAGAAACAACTGTACATTTAAGCCCTAACACAACTGCACAAGATTGAACTGTCAGGAAGCCAAGCAGAAGCACCTCCAGGCACATTCTTCGTCTTCGGCTTATGAGGGATCCAGAAATGAGGAAAGAACTTGTCTGGGGTTTCAAGATTGGGGGTTGTGATTCAAGTTGGGGGGCTTGGTCAAGAGATGTCTCGTCAAAGGAGTGGTGATAGAACTGATTGCGGCCTCTCTGTTTGCAGCTTTGTATGATGGCTGCGGTCAATATCACTTGTCGCTGCAATCTTTCTGAACTGTCGTTCCTTGTGTTGGTCCTCTTTTAACGGAACCGTCGTGCAGGCAGGCGAAGATGGAAAGGAGCTGCGCCGGTCGGCGACTCAAAAGTGAGGGGCAAGCCAAATGCGCGAGAAATGACTGAGTCGGGTACGTGCAAGAATTATCCGGACAATGCTCCCAAGAATCACTTAGGGCCACTTAGGGATCATGTCTGGCAGTCTGGGTTTAGAAGACTTTAGCCATGGGATTTCTCACAGATTGGCATGTACGGAACCATTATTTCCTGTTCGGGGAGAGTCTTATTTTCAAGGATCCGGTTTTTTGGTCTGGTGATCTCGAAGCCGTGCATCTTCATCCACACACAGATGACAGCCATCATAAAAAGAGGGACCCCAATGTAGATTGCAAAACGCTATAGCCGTTCTTACGGGGACCTCAAAAGCGAGCACCCAAACCCTAATGTCTAATTCCTCGGACTCTCAGATGGTGCAGGTTCCAACAGCCATCTCGGTCAGCATCGGTTTGATCATCCGCTTCCTATGCCCAGTCCCTGAAGGCCGGTGTTAGAAGCCCGCCTAGATGCGGTGCATGGTGTAAATCCTGCATGGCTTTAAGTACCTTATACCTTGGGAATGATGGCATTGTAGTAGACTAAGAGCATGCAGGGTGTTGAGTATCAACAGCATCTCTCAACTTCCCGTTTGTTAGCAGGGTATGGACGAATGAATCCTTCGAGCAACCTCCAACAAAAGGCGGTAGTTTCTGTTTTCCTTTCCAGTCATTCATGCCCTACCAGCAAGCTAAAGGATAAGGCCATTTAATACAGTGAAAAGCAGTGGCAGCCCCATTGCGCAATCATGATTAAACAGGCCACAAAACGAATCAGGGGTCATATAGGGGGAATATAGGGATTATGTAGGAATACTAGAATCAGAAAAGAGAATGGAAACTACTATTTAGGGTCGTTTCATTGTACAGTGGAGACCAACGATCAAGGGAGATCTGACCTCAGCGCATGTTTGCTGGCCTTTTCTGATGCTGTCAGGAGTTTCTACGCAAGGTTGGTCCATCCTTGCCCTGTTCGTGGCGACGGTGCGCAGGACATGTTGCGATAGGGGAGTTTCTCAAAATGACAGGCCCTCGTTCGACAATCAATATAGAGAGGAGGACCCCAATTTTGAGAAAAGACAGATGGCGCATAAGTTCGCAGATCTCAAGTCGAGCTAGGGTCCATCCTTACATCCTATGCTTTGTTTGCTAGGTCGCCGGCATCGTGACGCAGCCTTTGCCCTCTCCAGGCTTGGGCTTTACGAAGCAAAGCCACGCTGCAGAGGGCTCTGCAAGGGGCTGACATTTCCAGGTGTTGCGTTCTGCGCACTGGCTGTGGGGCTAATGTCATGGGCCCAGACCCAGAGCTTTACTGACACATCAGCAGAAATCTCAGCGACCTTGGCATGCCTACCATCTGATCAACACTCCATCACCCATGCCAAGGACGAAAACGCCATGGCCCCAGCAGTGAAAGCATGTTGGCACTTCGTCCACACGTGTTGAAGCGGAGGCGTTGCTGCAGCGGCCCTGCTATAGCGCAATTTCACAATGTTGCCTGTTATTCAGCAGGTTAGCTTTTGCAGAGGGTGTCGCAGCTTTCACTGACGAGGCAGGGGCATCCTGCTAATGTGCTGACTGACACCCTCACGCACCAAATCAGATACCTTTCCACAAGCATTCCCAAGCCTGCGATACATGGCTTGACCAGCATTCGTAGGCATGCCATGTCTCCTGTGTGTATCCCAGATTAATTTAACCGCCAACGCGAGACCGCCTCGGCAAAGGTTGTCGTACATTCACTGCAATCCCAAACCAAGCAACTTTCGTAAGCTGCACCGCAGGTTTTGCCTCCCCCCATCGCTCCCCAACCCCCCCGACCACCCTTCCCACCCCCCCTCCCCTGTCGGCTCCTTTTTTTCAAGTTTCGGGTGGTCGCCTGGGTCCTGCACAGGCTGGCGTGGGGCCGAAATGCGGGGTCCCCAAAAAAACATGGATTCTGGGCGAAACTGCCTGAGGCGGAGGAATCGCGTGCACTGGGAGCGGGTAGGGGGAGGGTTAACTTACTCTCCTAGTCTCCGGACCTTGATCTAAACGCCCAAGCTTCCGGTCTCGGCGAATCCAAGTGTGTTTGCGCAGGTACTTTGGTTGGTACTGCTTGCGTTCTTCTTCACCAAGGACCTGAAGTGCCAGCAGAGATGGACAGCTCATTTTGAATCATGCCGCGAGGGTTTCGCAAAGACCGGCCTTGGTGATCGAATTGCTTTGAGTGCCCTTTGTCCGGTCTGCCCTCCGCAGCGAAGACGTCTTGATGCGTTGAACTGTTTGCATGTGGTAGGCAAGCATCGAACACACATCTACCATCATGAACTTGGCTAGTCAAAGCCATGTGAGGTATTGTCCGCCTCGTTGGCGGCACAACGCTGGGGCTGGCCTATGGATTGAACGCAGCAGAAGGAGGCCTTGCGGAATCCTACATCTTCATAACACAAAGCCCCCAAAGCCTCCAGCAATTGTTTGATCCCGCACAGCCTGCAGTATTGGCTGCCGGCATGCCCTCTTCTGCAGCGCGAGCCGCCAAGCCCTTGATGCCCGACTTTGTTTGCTGCGAAGTTATCAAAAGCCCTCACAGTCCAGTCAATGGTTGGTTGCCACGCTCTTCGTCTTGTGTGTTTTGCAAGCATGGCAGCTGAGGCCGGCGTCTTTTATCCATTGGCCGACTCTGTGGCAAAGGCTGGATTGGATGGGAACTTTGCCTCATTCCCGTCCTGAGCAAAGTCGCTTGTCAATCTACTTGCATGGCCCCCAGGATGTGCAGGCAAGTTGTTTCTGAGGGAGAGTGCAGGGAGAAGAGTGGATTGCCTTGTTCAGATGTCCGCAGGCATGCGGCTCTGACCCAGCAAAGAACCTAGTTGGGGGCTCAGAGTGCTAGCCTGCCGCTGCTGAGATGCATGAGCCATAAAGACCAACCTCACCGGACCTCACCCCAAATGGTGGGCTACACAGTCGGTAGCCTCAAAAGGTCGTCCTTGAGGCTCGGCTCTGGAGCTTTATGAGAAAGATGCAGTAGGATGTAATTGCGCCATGGAACAAGGGTCAATTCGTACGTACATGTTTTCTTCAGTTGCTCATGCCTGCCACCTCGAAGCCCTGGCTTCAGAGCGGTATGCTCACATAAGCGCACACACTGCAACCCTCTGGTCCCAGAACAACCTTGCGGCAAATGCATCAGTCTTCGCTTCTCAGTGCAAAATACGGTGAGCACCACCCAGAGCACAGATGCTTTTCAGCAGCAGCCCACATCGTAAGCCCAAGAGCACCTGATTCTCCTGAGCCATCAAAACCTGTCCAGACTGCATCATGCATGTAGCGTGAGCTCTACAACTGGTGAGCATGTTTGACTTTGACATGCTGGAGACTGCGCCAGAAATGGGCAGCAGAGGAGAGCTTCTGCGACAGAATTTGCTGCCATGACATAGACAACATTAGCCGCAGCTGAAGTATCCGGATATTGAAACAATGATCGACCCCACTGTGTTACCAACTGCTGCTGCTTCTGCTGCTGCTGCCACGCTTGAGGCAGCTCAAAGGTTTTTAGGCCTGCTCAGACCCAAACATGCATATTTACATCCTCCGCGGTCAGGACCATTCAGCGAGGGCACCTCTCATGCGCTTCTGGCAGAACAGGGTGCTGCCGCCGCTCAACGAATCGCGCATTTGCTTAGCCAGCGAGAGGAGGTGCAAAGTGGCACGGCCGCGCCGGAGGTAGGAGTTCCCCCTGTCAGAAGCTTTTGAAGTGTTATTGATCAGAAGAACTGCAGTAGAACGTTACCTGGACCTAAATCTGGCTTTGCTAGTAGAGCCTTGCAGATGAGTTTGCATGTTGGTGGAGGACTGGCAGCGACGTGCCCCAGCCGCAGCTCAGAACCACTTGCCATCGCCGCAACGCGGCTGCAGTCCTGAGCTGGCATCAGCTTTGACCAGAAACATGAATTCAAAGCAGCGGCTTAAACGCGCAAATCCGTAAGGTGGCCATACAATGCTGAGGGCGAGGAGGAGGTTGAGCTATTTCAGCCCGATGGTCAGATTAGCTGGGGTCAAGCAGGCAGATAACGGTTGAGGTCCTCAAGCTACAATCTCGCTTTCTACCCTAGAATGGGCAAATTCAGCGTTCTGTGAAACGTCAGGCTCCACATGTCGTTTGAGACTTCCTGACGCAGTTCTTGGTCGTGTGGCATCAATGGTTCCATGGACATGCGCGGCACAGGCTGGCCAAGAGGTATTCACTATGCCTTTTGCAAGTGCAGGGTTGCAAGCAAAATGCCATGCAGGCCACAGCATGGTGCCGCAGCGCGCATGCAGCGCTGGGTCCTCGAATGTCACAAGCACGCCGATATATTCGAGAACTTTGGGCAGCTTGGCGCGATGTTTCGCCCGAGCTCGAGTCGGGCCGCTGGACAGCAGAGGGTTTGATGGTTAGGACAGGTTTGCATAATTTGTGGGAATTTTTCGGGTATTCCAAGCGCCGTGGTAGGTGCAGGCAGGATGTTTGTGTGTGTTTCCTCACCGGCATCAGACATCAGGCACCATACCCGCTTGTGCGCGAGCACCTTCCGGCACTTTCGCTGGTAGGCCATTGCTGCATGCAGCTGCTGGTGCCAATGATGTGCTGGCTCTCAAATCTTTGTTGAGACACAGGACAGGGACAGGCTGAGCCCGGAAATTGGACTTCCAAGTTGCAAGTTGAGAGCTTTCCCTGCAGGGCAAATTTGCATTCGCTGGATGCCGATGGATCCTGCGTGCTTGCTGCAGCAGCACGGCAGGGCTGCTCAGAGGCCGTGGGCTTTCTGCTACACGGCGCTGGCCGCAGCCGACTTCCTGCAAACGTGTGGAACCTTCATGGGGAGAACATCATCCATGCTGCAGCTGGCGGCGGTTCAGCAGAGGTCCTGGAAGCATTGGCGCAGATCGTGCCTCCGGAGTACATTAATTCCCCAAACAACAGGGGCGACACACCACTCATGCGCGCAGCAGTGCTTGGACGATCTCCAAAATGTGTGGAGCTGTTACTGCATCCTGGCGGCATGCGTCACAAGATGTTAAAAACATGGCACTTCGATTGCACCTTGGACCATGGACTGCAAGGCTGTTAGACGCTGATCCGTGGTGCCAGAATCGCTCCTTGGTTCAGAGTTCATGGGATGGCTTGCATGACAGCATCACCAAACTTTCTAGCATGCGCCTCAGGATTTGGATCCACTGCCCTGGACAAAGTGCGGATTCGGCAGCGTTGCGATAATGAGATCACAGTCCTGCTGGAGTCAGCCATGGCAATGGCTTCAGACCCTGTCCTGCGATGAAACTTCTTGCAAAAAGGTTAGGGGCGCTGCCTTGCATCGAGGTGCTTGACAGTCAAGCTGTCAAGGGAACACTCACCAAAAAAATCGGCGGCAGCAGCAACATTACAAGTGTGGCGCATGTTTTTCGGAATAGATAGGGTGGTGATGGCATGCGCCTGTAGGTGTTAGCGCGCAGCTTTCTCAAGCACCAGAATGATTTACCTACCGGGCAGTTGAGGCCAAAAACACCGGCGGCTTCCTGGTGCAAAGTGCTTTCCAGGCATGTTCTTCTGCGCATTGGCTTTAGGTATCTTTAGGTTCAGAATGACACAAGATTGCTTTGACTACAGACTGCATTGCTCAGGCCACCGGGAACTCATCTTCCTTGTGGCTGTACGGCGCAGCGCAGAACTTGCTCGCTTTGAGGCCGCTCAGCCATGAACAGCAAAGGGCTTTTGTGAAAGACAGTGAACTTCTTGATAGATGTTCGATAGTAGTGATTGTAGTAATGAGAGTATCTGTAGTAACAGCTTTTCTGGCGTTCCACAAGCACGAGTCATGGACAGCATCCTAGGCTGGCTGGTCAGCTGGGATACGTTGTCCCATCTCCCTTCACAAGCTGGCTCAAGGCAGGAAGAGTGCAGGTCGACTGGGGAAGGGGTGGGGGCCGGGCTTCGTAGATCTGAATTAGTTAGTAAGTATGCCTAGAACTAGTCTGTAACCCTATAAGAGCCTACAATCCTACAAGCCATGCGGCATAACCCCAGTTATTCCCACCAGCAACCTACGTACTACCAGCCCCCGGACCCCAAAGTCTGAAGCATGTAGTAGTTTCCTTGCCCTTTCCATTCCTCACAAGGTCCCCTTTACGGGGTCCCTTTGGCGTTGACCCTCCAAGTACAAAGTTGCCAGGCCAGCTGCGTGCCGGCCTTGACAGCTATGGTTTGATGCTCAGTCTTTTTGGGTTCTGGAGTCATGTGCAGTGCAGTCTGCATTAGCTATGACATCTACTTGGTGTTTAAGTGAGGAGTAGGAGAATGGATCTCCATGAGAGTAGCACAGAAAAGAAAATCCAGGCATAGCCCCTGACTTATTCCCGCACACCCTACCCAGTACCAGGGAGATTGCTGATGAGCCATCCAGGCCCTCACACCGCTGGTGACATTCTGGGCCCTTCCGCCTGAGGCTGCAGCAAGTTGGATATTTCTTCAAAAGAGGGTCCCTGGGGTGAAATTTTGGATCCTCCTGTCAGGGACCCCTAAGAGGGACACATAGTTTCGAGCAAGCCCAGTAGAGCTCAGGAGCTCGTATCAGCATCAGGTCAAGCAGACTCCCGATGCGCCCAAAGAGGCGCAGCGGAAATTACAACAGCCCCAGCCCCGGCAGAGGGCATGCCCATTTGGCGGAGTAGTCGAGATGATGATCTGTTTTGAGGTTTTTCGAAACATGAGGAGCCAGATGTTGTAGGGAAGTAAACAAGACGGGCTACGGTGTTGATTCTGAACCCCCAAACTTAAGCCCTACATCGATCTCACTTTTCGATATGGCTGAGGATGGGGGCTATGAAGACAGACGAGGCGCCATCCAGATTCGAGATGTTAGTTTAAGCCGGGATAGCTCGTGGAATCTCAAGGACTGCGGGAAGTCATAGGGACACTTCCATGGATGCTACGGTGGATGGAGGAACTCTTGCACCACGTTGCACCACTCAGGATTCAGAAAAAAATGTAACTTTGGGCTAGTATTGTTTCAAGGGACCTCTACAACTCTCCGTTAATCTCCGAATGTGCCCAGCGGCTGTGTGGGTACCCTTTGGAAAAAGCGCGATGTTTTTTATGGCCACCATCCATGACAATAAGTACGAATTCTTGCCACGCTGTCTAGCAGACTGTGTGGCTCGGAGAAACATATTATGCCTCAGCTATCATACAATCCTTCAGCTCTAAACCTCCTGTTACCCCTACCATGCCTTTATACCATCTTATACCTCTGTGGAATCCCAGATTCTCTAGTACCCCTTGCTAGTTCTATTGCTGTTGCTATTGCTGTAAATTAGTGTTCCTGCTCGTCTTGTAAAAGTTTCTTCTCGCCCTCCTTGAATCTCTGGATCCTGAGCAGAAGGGTTTAGGTTTTCGTCCGTAGGTGGAGAAGGACCTAGCCATGAGTCAACTTGCTGAGGGTTCGGAGGGAACGGAGGAATGGATTCCAAGAGTAGTCCTTCTAGTCCCCCTCTAATGATCCCTAAAAGCCCATTCTGTTGTCCATTGTTGATCAGCAGCAAGGCAATTCTTGCGAGTGTCATCCTGGGCATGCTGGTCCTGTGGGCCTGCTCTTCTACTCTGGGGACAGCCTTTGAGTTGTGAAGGCTTTCGAGATTAGTGGTTGAGTGTGTGGGGATTTGGAGTCCAGGGTGTGGGGTCTAGAGTGTCTGAGGTTGAGGGTTGCACGGCTTAAAGAAAGTAGTGTAGGGATAGGACCACGTAGTCCGAAAGGTATCTATATAGCTTTATGATGTAGGGTCTAGGGTTTACTAGGCAGCCTATTGGGACAGGGTAGGACGAGCCCAGGGCCATGAGATGGGAAGATTCTTCTGCCTCGAATGCAGGCTTCCATGGTGCTCTTTTGGGCTAAGATGATTCTAGCTGAAGCAGGAGGGATAAAGTGGCCGCTGTGCTCAGGGAAGCCTCCCCAAGTAACATGGAGCCCCATAGGCCCCATTTCTAAGGCAGTAGTGTAGGAGAACCCACAGGGGCACTGTTGGCAGGATTCCTGCCGTGCACACCGCGGTCCTGGGACTTGCAGCGCGGGACTTGATCCAGGGACTCATGCTTCAGTGGGAATGCAGTGATGGATCCCTTTAGCAGTCTATATGGAATCTTTGTGTTCCCTTGTAGCGTCTCCGCCCCGTAGCCCATTCCCTCTTCCATCCTCTTTCCAACTAAGCAAGAGTAAGGTTGCGGAGTTTGGGGTTTCGGGGCTTGGAGGGTTACGTTTGATAGGCTTTCGTGCGAGGAGCTCTTGGTCTAGGTTTACAAGTTCAGGGTGAGTGTTTTGGGACATGGGGCCCGGGTTCCAGGGCCCTGGCTTCCCCATGAGACCCAAGGCCCGTGGTCCAGGAATTCGCCATTGGTTTCAGGTCTCAGGTTTCAGGGATATTCGGGTTCTAAGCCAACGCGTGTCCGGACTCTGGCTGATGCACTGCAGATCGGGATAACGCGCAACCTACCAAGATATCAAAGTATCCTAATATAACCCCAATATAAACCCCAATATAACCCTAATACAACCCCAATATAAACCCCAATATAACCCCAATATAAACCCCAATATAACCCTAATACAACCCCAATATAAACCCCAATATAACCTTAATATAACCCTAATAGAATATTTGGTGCGTAGGGTCAGAGCAGCTTC
>CAJNIZ010005656.1:0-14286 GCA_905231905.1 Symbiodinium pilosum | reverse complement strand
CATTGTATGAGCTGTAGTCTAGACTTCGTAAAAGGGTTATACAAGGAATCATGCAGAGGACCAATTACTGTGGGGGATAGGGTGGATACTAGCAATTTAGATTGTAGGTCATATGAGGATATCTATCATGGGGTTCATAAAGGGTTTAGGCCCCAGTACTGGAGAAGCACATGGAAACGAACATGGAACATGAAACTGGTGTGTACATAGGCATTATATGCCCAACAGCGGAACATCAAACCGCTTTCAACCTTCTCATGTAACAGAACAGGCGCATGGGTTGCAAAACTTGTGGTCCCTTTCTGCGGTTCCTCCCACAAGGGTTCTAAGACTGTAAGATCTTTGCGTAGAATAGCGGGGCCTTGTTTTCGGAACTGCTCATTCTGATCACAACAGAAAAACCCTTTCCCCAAGCCCTAAACCCCTAGTCTGTGAGCCCTAGAACCTTGCAAACCTGAGACGCCCCCACAAGTCCGTAACCACGAAACTCTAAGACCCCAAAACAAGCAACGCCCTCAAGGTTTAGGCTTTATAAGCCCTAAACCCTAAACCCCCTGAACCCTAAACCCTAAACCTTATAGGGTCCTGACCTCTAGGACCCTGCACCTCCAAGACCCTAAGAGCGCTGAACCCTGAACGCCTCTCAAACACTTGAATCATGGGTTAGGGTTCATGGTTTAGGGCTATTTCAGGATATATAGGGTTAGTTGAGGCTAAAAACTCTGCACCCTAAACTCTAAAAACTCTGCACTCTGAACCGTAAACCCTCAAAACTCTGTACCCCCTACTGACATCCAGGCCATGCTTCCCAGACTGCAAGAAGCCTCCTGCATCCGACTCTCGGGCTTTACTGGGCTTTAGGAGTTTTAGGGTTTAGGGTTAAGGGTTTAGGGTTTAGGGTTTAAGGTTTAGGGATCTTTGGGTTTGGGGGTGCTGAGGTTGTGGGGGGTGTTTCGGGGCTTAGGGCTTTGGGTGGTTAAGGGTTTTGAGCACGGGGAGCTTAGGGCTTAGGGACTTCAAAGGAGGAGGGCTCCATGGTAGGGGACCTTAGCGGGCCTTTAGCTATAGGTCTAGGATTTTTGAAGCTACTGCTAAGGAGCTTAGGTTAAGTTAGGGTTAAGGGATACAGGAACAGGGAATCATAAGGAAATTGGAAGGGAAACGGCTATATAGGGTGTAGGCTTCAGGGAGAATCGAATGAACATGAACATGGAACATGGCATGGACACTTAGCTCCTACAGGGGTTGTGCAGATGGGGCCTTCGGGTTTCTCAGGGTACCTCTACCAGAAATTGGAATAATGGTGAGAGGAGGAGGAGGAGCAAGATACTTCGCAGTCGTAGCAGTGACCCTACACCCTATAAACCCTAAACCCCCTATTCCTCCAAGAGGCCGGATGTTTGGCAGTTGGGTGTTCTGGGGTGTCTTAAGCGTTCCTGGAAAATGTAGACCCATGATCATTAAACCCCCTCCCTTTAGGGCCTTACCATAAGGATGCCCATTATAATCCCTTTTAAGGGGAGGGGGTTGATTAAGCACGGGTCTTCATAAAGCTTCTTCGCCAATTCCTCATTGATGATGAAGAGACTGCGAAAACATTACCCAGAGCTCCCAGGCATCCTCAAGATGGAGCTTAACCTTAGACATGATGGGATAAAGACCGTTTTTTTTAAATGAGTTCTTGGAAAGTTTAGGCATGCTTTCTTCAGGGCTTCAGGACCTCCGAAGCAGGGAGCGGACGAGTTTCTCGGCTTGTGCATGGAGCTGCAGTAGGCGTGGTTTGCCTAGAAGTGGAAACGAGCCGACCGCCTCCTAAAGCCTGAAAAGGCCATTTTCAGGGCCGACTTTAGTATTAGTATCACTACTGTTGATACTAAAGCTCCTGCATCACCTGTATATACTGTAATGCCATAATTCCCAAGGTAGAAAGTACTTAGGGGCATGCCTGATTTTCAGTATCCATCGTAGTACTATCGCAGATCCCATGGTTGTCATTAAAACAGTTACGCCTGCCACTAGTCAAGTTTAACAACGCTACCGTAACTCGAAGTATTGTACTACGGCTATTTTGAGGTAGTGACCTTCAATAGCTTTTCGCAGAGCAGAACTTTGATACTTTCCAGTACCCCTGGTCCTATTTACGACATTCACAATGCTTTCCCATGATTCTAATGTTGCGTATACTTACCTCTTACCTTTTTCACAGTGCTTACCTATCATATTTCTAGTGCTGCGTAAGCTCCCAAAACCTGCTTCGTCCTTCTCCAGGCGCTGCTGCGTGCTCTCATCACGGAGGTTTGCGCACCAACATGACTTCATTCATTAATTGGAGGGTTGCAAAACTTGGGGCCTCTGCTACTAAGGATGGGCCTGTACATGCAGGGTTTGGTATTGGGGCCCTTTTGTTTACCGAACCCGCAGATATATAAGGGGGCTGCGAGCGGTTAGGAATTCGCATTATCTACGGCAACAGGAATTAGCATTATCTACGGCAACTACAGGAGGGGAGTTGCCATGTAGGGACCTCATAGTATAACTAAGCCCTAAGTTCTAAGCAGTTGCCTATTTCATATAGGCCGAAATAGACGCTGAACCCTAGCCCTATTATACAGGACCCTACAAAAGGGACCCCTGGTAACCTTAAACCATCCTAAACCCCTATACGTTAGTGTTTTGGAACTTCCCATTTGGCTTTTCTTGCAAGGTCATGGTTTGTCATCATGCTCACCACTACCGTGGTTAAAGGTTTAGATTTAGGGTTTGGGGTTCGGGGCTCAGGGAACCCTGAACATCATGGTCACTGTTCTCCTTCCTTAGTGTCGGCATGGTTGTTTATATCATTGCTATACCCTAAGGGTCCAGGGACCCAGATAATAGGGCTTTAGGGCCCAAATACCAGTACCATTATAGTATTTGGGCCCTAAAGCCTTGTTCTTCGGGTCCTTGGACCCTTAAGGATACAAAGTCATAATGTTCTAGCACGCAGTGTGGCTTGCCCAAAGCGCCCATGTGGCTTGGTAGAATGTATGGTCCCCCTTAAGTGGATAGAATATGGCTTTGGGTATTGTATAATAAGATCCCCATATCCCCCATACTCTATCTACTTAAAAGTGGACTATACATATGTTGGCCACAATGTACTTATGCGTTCACCTTTGGCTGCCATTTCTTGGCCTCAAGTATATACTTGCTACGTAGCAGCAAAAAGCTATGTCAGAGTTCATACAAAGAAGTACGGCAGATCAGGGTCTAGCTTTTCCCCCTTTGAGCGTACGTGCCACCTAAGCTGACGCAAGTTTCTGTTGCGCGAAAGTTTTGCGTAGATTTGTAGAGGAGGTTGCCAAGACTACCCTGTAAAGCTTTTGGCTAAGCTCATTTTGTGTCCCCTTTTGCGCAAATCTAAGTATGTTTCGTTGTTGGAACAGGCGACACGGAAGCGGGAAATCCACGCGTAAGCTTGCGCGGGTCTTGCACGTAGCCTCTTGCTTCAACTTTTTATGGCTCACATGGGCCCTTTGGCCTAGGCACCCTTCATTAGCGGCCGTGCGTCCACCACCACTTCAGATCTGGGAAGCCAGGAACCATCTGTCGAACAGCTACCTCAAAACTGCCCCGAGAGTCTGGCTTGCAGTTCAGGAACTTAATTCAAGTTACAATATCTTGGGTATATAGTAAAGAACAGTGTCCTTGCCACAGTATATTAGTTC
The DNA here is from genome assembly GCA_905231905.1 of Symbiodinium pilosum. Classification (NCBI taxonomy): domain Eukaryota; class Dinophyceae; order Suessiales; family Symbiodiniaceae; genus Symbiodinium; species Symbiodinium pilosum. The sequence continues at coordinate 10,579 of CAJNIZ010005656.1, read as the reverse complement.
AAGCTCCTTACCAGCAACCCAGTTTGTGTTCGGTCCTTGCCTTGTCAGCTATGGTCACATGAGGTTGTCAAAATTATGCTCCTCCTGCGGGGTTCCCATTGCCATACGGGCCCTCACTGATGAGCCCATACATAACTAGGGTTTAGGGTTTAGGGGTTACATAACCCTTAGAGAATGGTTCTTATGTAATGCCTACATCATCCCAACGCGGCCGCCCAAAACCAATGTACCGAAACCTTAAAGCCTACGTCCAAAGCCCTAAACAATGCATCCACTGGAAATTCCTGATATGAAGCACCTTCCTCCCAAGGCTTGAAGATAGTTCTCAAGTTCATAAAACCATGCAGATAGATGTGCTTGTTATATAGGCCCCTAAACCCCAAACCTGAAACCCTAAACCCTGAACCCTAAACTCCTAAACCCCTAAACCCTAAGGCCCTGAACCCTAAACCCTAATTCCTAAACCCTAAGCCCCAAACCCTCAACCTCAACGCCTCGTGCGCCAGGGCAGGACCCAGCTGCCCATGTGGAGTGTTTGCTGAACTCCCTGATGCCAGCGGAGGCCATGAGCTTGGGGGTTTACTGCTTTAGTTTTTTTTGGATTTAGGGTTTAGGGCCTTAGGGTTTCGAGATTTAGGGTTTAGGGATTTAGGGTTTGGGGCTTGAGGGTTAGGGCGTGTAGGGTTTGGGGCCTAAGTTTTGAGGTTTAGGATATGAGAGTTGTAGGGTTTATGGTTTCACGGATTTATGGTTTATGGTTCTAAGGTTTAGGTGCGAGAAGTGGAGCAGAACACGGAACATGATATGGAGGCTGATGATTTGGGTGTGAAGGGGTTTAGCCCTACAACTGGGTTCAGGGTTTAGGGTTGGAACTTAATTGCATGGTTTCGGCAGGGTAGATTGTTCGCACAGCAAAGGCCGTGTCATGGTTCTGCAAGGTGGACGCAATTTGAATAGGCAAGCATTTTCTGTATAGGTCAAGTTCAATCGATGCGTTGTGTGGACGTAGACAGAAAAGAGAGAGGAGGAGGACGAGGAGGAGCAGATTGCCCAGAGTCTAGCATCCCACTTTGAGGTTGGGATTCGTCATATGAGGAACAATTGTGTGCCCTCTAGTGTTGACACTTAAGTGAGGCAGACGACTTCTGCCCAATGGAGGGGGGCTTGACCAATGCAAGGGGGCTTGACGCTGAAGGATGCATGTTTTACCCCGCCAGCAGGCTTGGAGACTTCGTTATCCGCCCTTTGGAAGAATAGTACCTTGTCTTTTGGAGAACAGTACGTTGTCGACAAGGGGGCATTTGCAGGAATCGTTTTAATTGAGATGCAGTCCCACGATGGCTCTCGTTTCAGAGTTCTGGAGAGCGATGAGGATTCAGACAACCCGGAGGCGGCACCGGCGCAGAAGTCCAACGCAGAACACGAGATTGATGTGGTGCCACCGCGCCGGGAGGTCAACCTGCAGGACCCACTTTTGCGCGGAAATGCTGTCATCAAGGAGTTGCTTCAACGCATGAGACACCTTGTGGAGATTCAGCACTTCCGCGTTGCATGCGCTGAGGGTGCTGTTCAGCCTTTCTGATGTATAAAAGGGTCTTGTCATCGTCACCTAGTCTCTCTATCCTGACCCTTTACTCTCTACTCACCACCAGTAAGTCCTAAGCCCTAAACCCTAAACCCTGAACACAAAACCTAAAACCCTAAGCCCTGAGCCGCTCTAAACTCCAGCAGATTTGTAAAACTTCCATGTGTTCCTGGGTAACTGGAACGACGGGCACACAAACACAAAAAAAACTTAAGCCCTACTAGGGTTTAGGGCTTAGTGTTCACACCATGCTCTCTCAAGCATCCCGTAGCCTGCCCGTGCGCCCAACTCTAGCGAATGTTATCATGAATGTGGGTTTAAAGGTTTGGGGTTCAGGGTTTAGGGTAATGTAGGGGCCCGGCGAATTGTTAAAATTAGGGCTTTAGGGTTGGGGCCTTCGGCATGTTCTCACAATAATGCAGAGCCAAATGGAACAGACATGGACGGTGTAATGGAAACTGGGGTTATATGGAGGTCTACAGGGATAGTGACCTATATCAGGGTTTCAAAGTTATATTGATAATTACGGAGGCTTCTGCAGTATTCCCGAAACTGGAATCCCCTCTGATAACCTCAAATATGATGGCCCTTATTCTAGTGACCCGCCAAAAAAGGCCCCCAATTTTTGGAACCCATATCAGTGTAGGCCTCTTGTTGAAAAATGCCCAGGCGGATTGCACCTTTGAACTTTGTCGAACTAGCACTTTGTCAACCAGGCGTGTTCTCATCCTAGAATTGCTAGTAACGTGATTATAATCCGCATTTTGTCTATGGCCTAGCTCGTGTCTAGTGCCAGCATCCTGCTCATGTGTGCAGCTACCATTTACCTGGGGCAATGTAGAGGCGTGAGTCATTAGTAAGATCATCCCTTTGTGATCCTTGAGGAACTGTAGTAGAACATGCTCCAAAACCCTATGCTGGACAGTCTGGCCCCGGGGAAACCTAAAACATTTGGGCGGCATGGGGATCCTACAATATATCATCATGGCTAAGGGTCCACTTACCCTAAACCCTAAACGGTAATTTGGGCCCCAAGTACTCATATGGGAGCCACTTGGGACACCAGTTACATATTGCTGAAGTATTTGGACCCCGAGGGGAAGCCGTACAAAGGACAGAACCAAAGAGTCCTCAACCCCTAAACCCTACACCATCCGCGCCACCCAAACTCCTCTCAGCTGGAAGTTCCTGTAATATTATGTCATTCCAAATGTGATGTTTATTCTGGTAGTCCCAACCACAAGAAATAGGACCTTATCACACCACTAGGATATTTACGGGGTCTTTTTCTGGGTTGGGATTAGCAAAAACATTCCACTGTGCTAGAGTGTGCTTTCAGCAGGCATCCGACCAGATGGAGGAGAATGAACGGCCTGCCGCGCTTTCGTGGAGGCTCAATGCTCGGATGCGCTCAGGCAAGAAGCTGAAGAGGCTTAATGTACTTTTCATGGCTATTGAGATTCTAATTCTAATTACCGTTAACATTTTCGCTGCTACTACTACTTCTTCTTCTACCACCACCACCACCACGACCACCACCACCACCACCACCACCAACAACAACAACGACGCCACTACCACGGCCACCAAGACCACCACGACCACCACCACGACCACCACGACGACGGCGACGGCGACGACGACTCTTATTACTATTGTTGCTTACAAGAATAACAACTATTGTGATTGCCATTTCAATTTCTTGGGACCAACTACAGGAGGGGAGTGTATATAAGGCTTATATACCACCATGGGCAGTTACATAGGGGGTATGTGAGGCTTATGGATGATACAGGGGAAGACTTTCTGGTGAAAGGTTTCACAGCACTGATAAAGAGAGGGCTCTGATAAGCCCAACCCGCATATTGCAATGGCTAGAGTTACTAAGGTCCTAGTTTGGGGTTGGGCGAAGAAATTCTTTGCTGAGAGTGGCGCCCCTGAAAAACTAGTGCTCCATTAGGGGTAGTGCGCAGAATATCAACGTCATCTAATGTCCCTGTCATCATCGCCGCCGTGGTAGTTGTAGTGGCAGTAGCAGTAGAAGACCTGGTTGCAAGTTAGAGGGCGCAGCAACCCCTTTAAACCGTAAACCCTCACATCCTGTTTGGGAACGCCGTGCGATTCAATGAAGCTCAGGTTGTGGGCAGATGCCATGGTCCCAAGGCCTCGAGTTTAGGGTTTAGTTTAGGGTTTAGGATATCCGGCTTTCCCCAAATCCCCGGCCCACCTAAACCCCTTAGTAAGCCCCATACTGACACGCCTACACCCTAATCCCGCGAATCCTGAATCCTCAGCCCCTGAACCCTGAAGGTTTCAATGCATCAAAGTACCTAGGCCTTATCATAAGCATTTGCAGCCTGGAGAATGGAAAGGTAGAATAGAAGCTACTGTATGATTATGGGTGTAGGGTTTAGGGTTCCTTAGGGTCCACGTGCCTAAATAGCAGATAAACCACGCCCAAATTACTTGTGTTGGAACCCCTTTCGGCTCCGCTTATATACTATTCAGTTCCCGGAAGTTGGTCGTTGGTCCTTTTAGGGTTTGGGGCTCAAGGTTTGGGGTTTAGGTCTACAAGGCTGCTTGCATTTGCACAGGCCAGTTTTCAAGCTAACTCCAGTTCACGCAGAACTCCAAATCTTGGGTCTAGGGTTTAGGGTATAAACAAATCGCGCCATAAAGGCCCATGAAACCTGAACCCTTAGATGCTACACCCATCCCATGGAAAGCTATGTGTCCTACGTCATCCAGGTCTATGGTTTGCCGTGAAGGAACTTAAACTAAGTTACCATAATGGGTATATCTAGTAAATAATAGGGTTTCCCCAACATAGCAACTTAAATTAAGTTTCTTCACAGCAACCCAGTAAAGTTGCCATGATCAGGGTATGTAGTAAAAAACGGATTTTCCTTATCATAGTATGCTTTATTCAAGCTCCTTAACAGCAACCTGAATATCTCGTTCAGGGTTCTCCGGTCAGGCCCGGCGAAGCCCAGGCATCATTTCACAAATCCTTAAAGACTTTTTGCCTAAGAGTCGAAGTACATAAACACTACATGGTAGTTTCCCAAAATAAGGGAATCCCAATATAGACCCCAAAATAGTTTAATCCTTAGTATAAGGGCCCCCAAAATGGTACCCCTAATTTTGGGAAACCCCTACATAAGTTTGGCCCCGTGTATCTGAATAGGAACCTGTTTGGGACCAGATTCTCTGTTGTTGAGGTACTTGGACCCTTGAAGGTTTCATCTCCATCTAAATGCGCCAGGGCTACAACCCCAGACTCCTCATCCCTTAACCCAATAAAAAGAGACGAAGCTTTGCGGGCTTTGGTGGGTTCAGGGTTTACCTAAACCCTCAAAGCAGGTAAAATAAGGGTTCAAAACCCCTAAATATCGCCCATAAAGGCATTACTCTACATACTTTTGGGGGTTCAGGTAGGGCTTTGGCCCAGACACCCTAAACCCTAAACCCTAAACCTTAAACCCTAAACCCTAAACCCTGTCAGGCTTCAAGAAGCTGCCGTAGAGCTGGAGAAGCTCTTAAGTCGGATGCTCTACGCAGAGAAGTGAGCCGAGACCCCCTTAAAGGGATCCAGAGAGTGGTGTAGGGTTTAGGGTTTAGGGTTTCGGGTTTAGGGTTTAGGGTTTTCGGGTTTAGGGTTTAGGGTTTAGGGTAGGGTTTAGGGCTCAGGGTTTAGGGCAAAAGATCCAGAACTTTGCTGCTCCCAATAAATCCCCTCGTGTAGTCATCGGTCATGTTTGGGAGGCTCCATTGTTTGGATCCTTAAGGGGTAAACAAATAAAGTTGTACATGGAAGATTTTTATTGTTGACGGACAAAATCCTGCATGCCCTTTAGTATCCTGAACATAAACTTCGATGTTTGTTCGTTACAATCCCCCAAATCAACAGCTAGAATCCAATCTTCGTGAGGGTTCCCAACCCTAAACCTTAACCTGTGATACTATCATTCCCTGGGCTGGTGTAACATAGGGGCCTAAATAGTTACCAATATTATTATGGTTTCCATATTCCTTAGGGTTTAGGGTTTAGAGTATATGGTTTAGGGTTTATGGTTTAGGGTTTGGGGAATAATGAACAATATTGTGGTTCCATATTCCTTATATAGCTATGGTTTATGGTACCTCAAATGGACCTCAAAATGATATTGGTGATTATTTAGGCCCCTGTAGTATGTAGGATCCTACAGGATGTTGTTGTCCATCAACCGCATTCTAGCTCTTGTTGCTACTACGATGATCATACTGCTAGTACTGATATGACGTTTGCTGCCTTTAACTACTTTTTGGAGACGCCCAAATCATATGGCCTCCTGAAAGGGGTCAGGTAGATGGATGCTGAGATTCTCCTTCATTCTAAAACGTTGGCCACACTGTTAAAGGATGGGATTAGAATTGAACGGCTGATCTGAAAGACTTTGACATGTAGTAAGAATATGGGCTGGCACCCCAGTGCAAAGATATAAGAGAACTCATAGACCCTAGCCTAAGATCCCGCCCTAGCCTAAGATCCCGAGTACTGGTCCCTGAATCTCAGCGAAGCATTCTGGTGGGTCATCCATTGCCTACACCCTGAACCCTAGTCTTTTGCAGCTCTGCTTGTTGTGCCGCAATTAACCTAGGCTGCTATGACCCGTATGTGGGGATTTCCCAACAACTAGGGGGTACCTTTTTGGGGGTCCCAAGAATATGGACTATAGTATTTGGGGGCCTATATTGGGGTCCCCGATTTTTGAGAAACTACCATGTACCCCCTAGGGATACGAGTTTGGGGTTTAGGGCTTATATAGGGAATATAGGGGTTACCAGGATGGACGATTAGACCTTATGCGCCTACAATCTACACGTATGGAGACCCTGATAGGGGATTTTTTGGGTCCAAGTCTTTATCCCCTCATTATCCAGATATGGCCATAGTAGGATATACCTGAAAACCTATTCTGTATGTGGGTCTAGCCTTCACAGGCCCCCGTAGAAAATTAGCTTCCATTGCATGTTCCAGCTCATTTGAGCGTGTGCGATTTTATGGGAGCCCAGGTGTATGAGGAGAGCGGAAGTTCGGTTGGGCGAAACATACTCCCGAAACATACCCCGAAACATACCTCCTGAAACATACCCTAAACAGGCACCCGCAGCAAGAGTAATTTGCTACTAAAACTTCCGAAACATACCCCGACAAACATTCCCTGAAACATACCCCGAAACATATCCGAAACATAACCCCCAACCCAACTTCCCGTGGCGCGCACCTTTATTTCCGCACAAGCCCAGTTAGCACTTGAGTATCCACCACCTTAAGTTTGTAGAGCCCTAGGCCCTGAACCCTACCCCGAAATCCTCAACCTTGAACCTTGAACCCTCCGACCCTAACACCCTGTTCTGCAGTAGGCTGCTCACCGAGGCTTTGATGCTCCCGCAGATGAGAGACCCCGACAGCCTCGCCCGGACCCGAGGGTTTAGGGGCTTAGGCGCTTAGGGCTTAGGGGTTACCGTTATCAACAATTAGGGGACCCTTGCTGAGGGGTCCTATAATCAGGATAGTAGTGCCGAGGGGTCTATATTGTGGTCCCCTCGTTCAGGGGAACTAACGTTTTGGGCTTCTAGTTTAGAGTTTAGATAGGTACTGCCCCCCACTCATTCGCAATACATTTATGTCTCGCCCGTACTTAATATGACCCCCAAGCCCATCAACCGCGTTCCCCAAAGTTTAGGGCTCATGGTTTTGAAGCTTTCGCAAGGTCCACTGCTTAGCGTTTAGGGCTGCACGTGCCTGAGCAGGCTATAGCCTGGGTATGAGAAAGAAAATTAAAGCTATTGTTTTTGGGTTCAGGGTTTAGGATTCAGGGTTCAGGGTTTCCGCAGGGCTTCAAGTATAGCCCCCCTTAAGAAGATAGAATATGGGGTATATTGGGATCTTACTATGATATACCCAAAGCCATATTCTATTTACTAAAGGAGCAACATACTCACACAAGCACAGACCAATTCGTTGTTGTCAGAAGCCCTGGCAGAGACATGATGCGCGGCGGCGGTAGACTCTTCCCTAGACACCTGTCTAATCCACGTTAGCCACCCTAAACCCTAAACCCTAAACCTTTGAGGATTCCTACCGTATAGATCTTAGAAACTACCACTCGGTGTCCGAGGAGACCCCTTTTTTTGAGGCAGTTTAGGGGTTTAAGGCTTAGGGTTTAAGGGTTTATAGGGTTTAGGGTTTAGGGTTTAGGGTCTAGGGTTTAGAGCTTAGGGTTTTAAGGGTTTAGGGTTTAGGGTTTCTCCTATACATGGGTCCTTGGCTCATCACCTTAGTCAAGCATCTGAGGCGTTCAACCTAGACTCTACATCCTAAAGTTGGGTAGTGCCCCCACGCATAAGCAGCTGGATAGTTTATATAGCATGACTATACAGAGCCCTTACAATGACCCCGATTATAGATTGTTAAGGGGTGCAGGCAGGAACCCTAAACCCTAAAACCTAAACCCTAAATCCTAAACCCTAAACCCTAAATCTTAGGACTGAGCCGGTTGCAGGTAAAACAAAAGCAGTAACATCTCTTCTCCTCAGACGCTTCGGACCTATTGTTAAGGGTTTAGGGTTTAGGGTTTAGGATTTGGGGTTGAGGGTTTAGGATTTAGGCTTTAGGGTAAAGGGTTTAGGGTTTAGGGATGTCCCCCTTAAGTAGATAGATTTTGGTATATGGGTGGTTGTCAAAATTATGGTCCCTTTTTGGGTACCCTAGATATTAGGTGCCGTATCATAATAGGGATCCAAAAAGGGACCATAATTTCAACAACCACCCATATATGGGAACTCCTGCTAGTATCCTTGCAAGACGGAGCTCACCTTGTTCGCTTCAAGCACCAAAGAAGGCTCTTCCCTAAATCCGAAACCCTAAATCCTGAAACCTAACTCCTAAGCCCTAAATCCTGAACCCAAACTCCTAAGCCCTAAACCCTAAGTCCTAAGTCCTAAATCCTGAACCCAAACTCCTGAGCCCTAAATCCTAAGTCCTGAGTCCTAAATCCGGAACCCAAACTCCTAAGCCCTAAATCCTAAACCCTAAATCCTGAAACCTAACTCCTAAGTCCTGAATCCTAAGCCTTCACAGTTCACCTTTGCAAATCATGGGCCGTCATCTCCATGGCCTTCAAAGGTGAGGTAAGGGAAGGTGGGGTAGAGGAAATGTGCCCTAAGGGTTTAGGGTTTATGGGTTCAGGGTTTAGGATTTACGGTTGGGGTTTAGGCCAACAGTTTAGGGTTAAGGGATGAAGGACAATAGGCATCTTTCAACCCCACACCTTTCGAGCTCCTGATCATCAGGTGACTAGTACTGTAGTTGGAGATATTTTAGTCTCCAACATAGAGCAAGATTGTATGCTTCTTTGGGTTTGGTACTTCATAAGAAGAACCTAAGCTTACTTGGTTCAACCTGCAAAAAGCCCTTAACCCTCTTATATCCCTATAGATTTGTAGAGCTCCCTATTATTCCTCATATGAGCTATAGTCTAAACTCCTTAAACGGGGTTATATGGGAGCATTTAGGGGTTTATTGAGGGGGATACTAGGAGTTTAGACTATAGCTGATATACCCCTTTGACTTGGTCCCACCCTAGACCCTAAACCCTAAACCCTAAACACCAAAAAAACGCTACGCAGGTTTCGCTCTGATCGAGGACTTTCTTCCCACTCCAGTGCTGACAGCGCTGGTGGAGGCAGCGAACGCGGTTTAGGGTTTAGGGTTTGGGTTCTAGGGTTTTGGATTGAGGCTCTAAGGTTCAGGGTTTAGGGTTAAGGCTCTGGGGTTTAGGGTTCAGGCTCTAGGGTTTAGGGTTTAGGCTCTAGGGTTTAGGGTTTAGGCTCTAGGGTTTAGGGTTTAGGCTCTAGGGTTTAGGCTCTAGGGTTTGAGCTTGGCCCAGTCCCGGCGAATCCTAACCAAGGGCGCCTCAGATGGGCACTTACCTGCTTCCCCTAAACCCTAAACCCAAACTAAAAGCACACCGGGATTGAGGGACGGTCCCGGCAGATCCAACATCAGACCTATAGGATCTCCAAAAATGGAGCCCATCGGATGTACAGCGTTTCGGGTTTAGGGGCCACAAAAAGGACACTCCCAATAATCCTCTGTTTCCCTGTTGTAATACTGAGTTACTGTGGTGTTTTTGGAGGGTTTCATCTTTTGGATCCTTAAATGATCTCGGTGAGAATCCCTCAAAACAGGGACCCTTGCATACCCCAATGTACCACACAGCTTCGGGTTTAGGATCTAGGTGCTCCAGCTCTTTTCAAAACCAGCACGACCCAGACAAGGAGGTTATGGTGGTCCGTTCTTACGGATTCTATAAGATGTGGTGATTGTCAAAAATGCGGTTCCCTAGTTCAATCAGGAAGCTAGCTGCAGGAAGCTCTTTCTTTCTGCTCGGTATAAAGGATTCTTGTACTATTGTAGTACTACTCTGTACTTCAGTTGGCTAGTGTTATGCAAACGCTGCGAATAGGTTGAAAAGTGCCATGATGTAAAACAGGAACACTGGATTTAGAGATTTTTGTTGCAGCCCTCATGCTGACTGCGCTTGAGGTTATGGGTTCCCCGAATTATTACCTCCCTCTATACTAACCCCCCCCCCCCTATATTCCTCCTCAAAGAAAATTTGATTAAGGCGGAAAGGGGAACCTTAGGGGGGTAGTAGGAGGACCCATAATATTTCAAATTCTATGTCATGCGCCCGAGACGTTACCCACTGGCCAGAACGCTTGCTTGCTCGGACCTTTTGCTGTCGCTCCGCAGCACGCCCGCCTTCTTGATCTTTCTCCGGCTAGCTGCCTAATAGGGAGCCGCCAAGAAATTATGGTTCCTCTTGGGACATCCTAATTACTAGGCTATATGAGCCGGGGTCAAAATTACCGTTATTGTACGTTAGTAAGGAGGGTTGTTCAATGAGTAGAGATATGTTAAAACCACTGCAAAACGATACGGGG
>CAJNIZ010005654.1:0-19041 GCA_905231905.1 Symbiodinium pilosum | reverse complement strand
TAGGGTTTAAGGTATTTTAGGGTTTAGGGTTTAGGGTATTTTAGGCCTTAGGGTTTAGGGTATTTTAGGGTTAAGGGGTTAGGGCTTAGGCTTTTTTTTTACTACACCTAGTACAGATGGTTCCTATTATAATTAACAGTAGTAATATTACTAGTACTACTATTAATGTTATTCATAATTTCAGGGCGTCTGAGGGGTAATTGGTGTTATTGTACAGCTTCTGAGGGTATGCTTACTAAGTCCCCCTGACCCTGAAAGTAATTGATCCCCTCCTCACGCTTTAGGGTTCAGGGTTTTGGGGTGAAGGGTTTGGGTTCCCTTTCCCCCGCACATATGCTATCTGCAGGGGCGTTTCAGCATTATCTGGCATTTGGGGGCTTCAGGTTGTACGGCAGAACTTCGGATTTTGTGGCTCGGAATTGGGGTGTCGGGCTCTTTCTGGCAGGCATTCCAAATCCTGCAACTGTCTGGCTGTAGGGCAGCTGGGGCAGTGCAAGATCTCTTCTTCCATTTGTCAGATAATTAAGCTCTAATCTACATGCCCCCTTCTCGGCTACATGTGACGCTCAGGTCTACCGTAAGTGGGCCGGGCCGGATATGCATGAAACCTTGCCCTTTCGACCCTCGGATTGTCTCGGCAGAAGGCCTGGGCGAGGATTCGAACCCCCAACATTTCACAACTGGATGAGGGTTGCGTTTTCAAGAGATGGGGCTAGCCTGTCCCCTCAAAATCCTGGAGACACTGCTGCCATAATTTTCAGAAGCCTTAGCCCTTACGCCCTTTCTCAGAACTCTTAAGAAAATGTCCATTTGAGGGGGTTCTGAAAAAATGCGGTAGTCTTCGGGGTTCTGGAGATACGTCTGGAGATTATACACGGTCTCAGAGGGTGCCTATTACCCAGCAACTGCGCATTTTATTAAGATAGCCCCGATATCACCCCTAATAAGGATTCCATAACCCCCTCATATTCCTTACATGTCCTAGTCAGGAACTCCCATCTAGAGAACATGTCAAGAAACTGCCTAAGCCCAAAACTCCTACACCCTAAACCCTAAACCCTCAACCCACCCTAAACCCTAACTCCTGAATCCAAGACCCCTAAACTCCTAAACCCTAAACCCCTAAACTCCTAAATCCTGAGCCCTGAACTCCGAAAGGTCGCCTCGGGGTGGTCTGAGGGGAGCTACGCGGCGTGAAATGCGGAGTGTCGGATTTGGCCTCTCCAACAGACGTTTAGGTTTACGGTTTACCTACTGGTGGTTAGATCCCTATATAACCCTTTTTACTATGTTCCCATGTTCCCTACTAACCGCCAGTAAGTTTAAGGTTTTAAGGTTTAGGCACGCGCATCGGACTCAGCAGGCACGGTAGGTTTAAGGTTTAGGGGTGAAGGTTGAGGGTTTGGGAAGGGAGCCTTTGAAGGATCTACGAGGGAGCCCAGCGGTTTCTTAGAGGGTCCGTCCTATCTGGCGGAAACTTCATGAGTTTGGGGCTTCAGCACGCGGGCGTGTTAAGGGTTTCGGGCCTGGGGCCTAGGTTTTGTGTTCGAATTCGAGTTTCAGGCTTTGGGCCCCTTCATTGACGGCGCAACGCCCATGTAAGTGACTGGTTTTTTATTTGGGCTGTTTCCCCTCTACGCTTGCGGGGAAAAGTTTGTTCAGCGAAAGAACAACAACCAAGTTTGGGCTGCCAGGTTTCGTGTACTAGCCCAGGGGGTCCTCCTTGCTTGCAATTTATACACCCAATCCTTCTCTTCGTGCTTTTCTGCATCCAGACTCTGCTAGATTAGCCTAGACCCTCAACTCACACAGAAAACCTAAGCCCTATACCAAAAATTCTACACCTTAAAACAAAACCGTAAAACCCGAGCTGAAGCCCTACAGTTTAGCGCTTGGCGCAGGCAGGCATAATACGGGATGCAAGCGTTCTGTACAATAGTACTGAAACCTAAGAGACTATATGCTGTTACCCGGTTATGAGTGGGATTTTCCCTAAGTCTGGCAAGCTGTCAGAATTGCGGATTTGAATTTGAATTTGAAGGTTTAAGCTTTAGGTACATGTGCTTAAGGGGTTTCATCCTTCGCATGAACCTCTTGTGGCAACCATCCCAAAACGGGACCCCGCCAGGCCCCTCTGTCGTAGTTTCCAACAATAGGGGGACTCCCATATAGACCCCAAATTCCATGGCGCTTATTCCTGGGACCCCCAAAACGGTACTACAAATTTTGGGAAACCCCAGCCCTAAACCCTAAACCCCATATATCCCTACATAACCTTAGGGCCTTGAAAAACCCCTTTAAAAGTACTCCAAGTTTGGAAAACTCCCGTCTGACAGGGACTACAAGCAATACCTCCTTCTGGACCTCCTGAAAGTCCTGAAGCGCAGTTGGGGTTTCTGGGTCTGAGGTTTCTAGGAGGGTTCAGGGTTTAGGGTTCAAGGTTCAGGGTTTGGGGTTTAGGATTTAGGGTTTAGGGTTCAGGGGTTAGCGATTAGGGTTTAGGGTTCAGGGCTCGGCTCGACGTGGCGGCTTCAGGACTGAGAGCCTAGGGTTTCGATTGCGCGCGCAGAGTTTAAATTTCGGCCAGCTTTTAGCCAGCTGTGTCACGTGTGAATCACGTCTTGCGCGAAGTCCGGGGAAACCATACAACAAAGTGTTAGATATCAGCTGAGATCCTGCAAGCACAGCTTGTTTTGCTTACCAAATCTTCTTACTTGCTTGCCTGCTAAAAGGGAACGGAGGAATGGATCCCTGTAGTGGCCCGTACAGAACCTCTAATGATATCGCAGCTTCCTACCTATAGCCAGCACGATCAGGGAGTTGAGGCAATCAGAGCCACTCGGATTGCCCCACACCCCCCCCCTTCCGCAGTTAGGTGCTTGTAGGGCATAGGCCTTTGGATGTTTAGGAGTAGTGAACAAACTGGGGGTGTAAGTAATTCGGACTTGACTCTCACAACTTACTCAAACTACTCGCGACATCCCATGAACCTCCCAGTATGGTGGTCTGGCACCAAAACCTTTTACCAACCTGGCTGGCCAGCCAACTGCAAGTGCTGTGACTGCTCCTGTTACCTTCTCCAAAACCCCTCTTAGGGTTTAGGGTGAACGATGCCCGATGCAAGCTATGCTACTTGCGACAATCTGTAGCATGCGCAGAAAGATGACCTTACTTTGGGCGGTTTTCTTGGGCACCCCCCCAAGGACAAACCCCTAAGAAGGACTCCGTCAAAGGGATTATGCAAGGGAACCCAGGGTTCTTAGCGGGTATCTGCCTAATTCCTGCAATTCTGACGAAGCTGGGCCATGCTGCAACCCCTATGACTCCTATGACTTGAGGTTTTAACGGTTCAGGGGCCCTATGACTGCGCACTCGTTTTGTCGTGCTTACTTGGAGGGCCTGGGGAATTGGTAAATATGTTGATGACCCCTATGGCCATGCATCCTATACCTACTTTCTAGACCATCTGAAGCTTCACGTTCCGTAGCATTCAGTGGATGACACCTGTTCAAGTGTTTCAACTTTCAATGACTAACTGATGACAACCCCCCCATCCCCTTCTGAAACTACACCAATATACTAGCACTATTTAGCAGCGAGCATATTCATTGTTAGGCAGTAAGGGGGGCGTATTGTTAGGGGAGGTGATGAAGACTGTCTTGGGGTTTGGCACTTCCATGCATGTCGGGGCAGCAGGGTTGCAACAATGAGAAGAGCCACAAAAGCCTCCATCATGGCTGCGCCCAGTAACAGTCTGAAATAGGGATCATATTGAGGGATATATAAAACTGAATTATAGCTATTATGCAACTGCTGCTGAGTGTGGCAATACCCAAAAACTTGAGCTCGAAGCCTGGCTGACACATGCAACCACCTCCACCATCACCACAACCAGCGCCACCGCCTCCACCACTGCCGCCGTAAACCCTCAACCCTATGTAACCCCAAAAATCCCTACGCAATACATACCAACATAGGTCCTAGGCATCACTACAAATTCAAATATCCTCTCGGAAATTCCTATGTTCCTGCACATATATCTATGTCTATGCCCTTCTGCCACCACTGGACACCTGAGTCACCTGAGTCTATGAGCAATCCTCGCCTCCTCGGGCTTCAAAGAAGCATCCATCACCGGCAGGTGAAGCGGAGACTGTGAAATTGGCGACTGGGCGCTCTTGCCCACTGCCTGGGATGATCTTCTGGGTTTGGGTTGTAAGGTTTAGTTTAGGGTTGAGGGCTTAGGGTGTGAGGACTACTCCCCGACTGCTCCCCAGACTACTCGGAAGGGATTTGTGTCTGAATCGTGGGCTTCCCGCATGGGCTATTCTTGCAAAAGGCCTTGGCCCGTGAATGGAGGGGCATCGGACACCAAAAGCAAGCTATATACATCAAATATTTGAATAGATAACGATCACAGAGGCAATGCAAAGAGGAGACGGGAGGCTGAATCTGAACACCAACTTCAAGGCTACTCATGGTTTTTATCTGGAGGTAATCCTTCTGCAGGAGAGAGCTTTCATTGAACCCCGCAAACCCCTCAAAATCTGGCTGCTCTGGCTCCTATCACGTTCCAGCGGCTGGCAAAGAGCCTTCGTCCCTCAGCATGTTGCATATACTTTAATTGACTATGGCAGGCTACAGGTGTCTATGACCCCGAAGCCCTGAAATCTCGATCCATAACAGCATGTGCAAAGCATGAGGATGCACCTGCTCCTCCAAAAGGGCATCTTTCGAGCATGCTCAAATAATTGTTCTCGTAATTTGTGATGGATTCTTCCAAAATAAGCGACTCGCCCCTAGCAATTCAATTTCATAAAGGAAACTCCTACGTGGACCCCGATATACTATAGTAAGGGACCCTCACAAGGTACCCCTAACTTTGAGAAAGCTCAACGAACAGCCTTGCATCCAGAACCACGACCTGTCAACTCACACCTGGGACCCGAAACGAAAAAAAACAAAAAAAGTTCGGACTACGGCTTCCATCTTTGTCACTGGTACTAAGTGGGGATGGAATGTGGGTACTCCTACAGGGGATCCCTTACCCCTAAACCCAAAACCCATTGGAGTAATAAAACGACGCACTTCCCCCACACTTGCCCCGGAAAATTCCACGCTTCATATCAATCTAAAACATAAAGGAAGCCGAAAAATGCGAATTTCCCAGCTGCCATGGTCTACCATATGAAATAGAAGGCTTTGTAACCCGACCCCCCAAACCCCCCAAACACAAGCAGTACGTCAATATGATCACATGATAGCTATAGGGCTCTTGTTCTGGGGGTTGGGGTTAACAAAATCCATTTATTCGAATCCCTGTGTCTCCCTATACATACCCACATATATAGCGCCTGTATATCCACGATATGATCCGTATGTAACCCCTATATCATAATCCTGATTTATCTCCTATATAGACTGTATATTTATAGCCTCTGCATAATCCGTTTTTTCATGTCTTTTCAATCCCTATATCAGCCCTTTACAACCCCAATATAAGTTCTATATATAATCCCTATAGAACCTCTATATGATCTCTACATGACCTCTACGTAATCTCCATCCCTTAACCCCTAAACCCTATTATAGACCCTAAACCCTAAACCCCTAAACCCTCTTCAGCACCCGTAGGCTTCCTGAAGTTCAAGGCAGGAAGCCTTCTCCTCGGTAACGACGAAGGGCTTGGGCTCCGGAAGGGCCTGTTTCCTGATTGGAGCCAGGTAGGCTCAGGTAGGGGCTAGGTAATGTTTTAGGGTTGAAGACTTAGGATTTAGGGTTTTGGATTTGGGGCTTAGGATTTCAGACTTAGGGTTGAGGTCAGGTGTTGCTGCGTGATGCATGACAGCGATGCACGCCAGCAACACGACAAAGACAGAGAGCATCCAGGTAGGGGACTAGTCAATGTTAAAGGGTTTAGGATTTCGGGCTTAGGATCTAGGATCTAGTGTTTTAGGATGTAGGGATATACCCAAAGGGGGAAGTATGGGGATAGGTCAATTCTCTGGGTGCAGGGTAAAGAATTAGAAAAATGGAGGCTTAAATGGAAAAGAAACTTATAAAATTAGCGGAAACTCGGGTGCACATAGAGAGGATTTAGGTACTGCGCGGCGCAGCGGCCGATCGAACTTAAAATAGCGGTCTGGGATATTCTGCTATAGATACACAAGGATTTGATGGGAATGATCTGGCAAAGTATTCAGGCATCTACGGTAGCATTTGTGCTTTCTTTTGTGCTTGGCCTATGATAGCATGCAATGCATGGAGATGTCCATCCAACAAGCCACGACAATCGGAGCTAAACTACTCCATGGTTAGGAATCAGCGTTAAACTTACTAGTTCGGAGTAAAATATGATTCCTATATGATCCCCGTAGAATATGCTCCCATAGTCCCCACTAAGAATCAGGAAGTTTAGGTCTAAAATCTCCAACTGCTAGGGTCCGTATGCAAGATAAAATTCATCAATGCCTTCAAACTGCTTGCCCCTTATCACTGTAAAGCTCCTTAGGCCCTTCGTACAGTTATGGTCGTCAGAACGATCTAGTGGGTGGTGCATCCAAAACTGCGGCGCCAAGAATCCCTTAACACTTCGACCCCAGCGCGTCCGCTTAGCACCCTAAACCCTATAAACCCTAAACCCTAAAACCCTAACTCTCATGGGTGCCAAACGGCTGATGAAAGTAGTATGCCACACCGCCAGCGGAAGCCAAAGCGAGGAAGAGGACGAGCTGGAGAATCCTCAGCTGAGCTATAGTCTAAACTCCTTAAAGGGTTATTTAGGTGGTTATGCAGGGGATTATATCGGCAAGTGTTATGTGTTAAGAAGGGAGATACTAGGACCTTAGGCTATAGCTCAGATAGATCAAGCTTCTCCTCCTCGCATTGTAGCCCCCTTACGCAAACGTACGTAAAGTATTCTACTAGGCCTCTCGTCAGCAACAATGATTATGAGGGATAAGGGTGACCATGTTAGGGTCCCTATGTATTAGGGACCACTATGACTGGTACGGTGGCGGGGGGGGGAATACCTAGTACACTTGTGGAATCCAGGACAAACTGCAGCTACTTGGGATAACTGGAGGCCCCAATACACACCTACATCCTCCAAGACATCTCACACTTCTGAACCTCTGCATCTCTAAGCCCCTGGATTACGTGTAAACCAACCCCTCAACTTCGGGGTGTTGAGATGTGAGGGCCCTGCACTTTTTCCGAACCAATACTCCAAGATCGCCAAGTTTCTAAAGAATTGGCATCCTGGGGCATATACTGAAGACCCATAAGCCTGGAAAGACCCTTAAAACTTTGCAGCTCCTTGCCGCCAGATTTCCGAACCTCAGAGTACACAGAGGTTAGCTCAGCTTCGTCGCGGCGGATTTCCGCCCGGCTGTGTTCCTGAGGGGGCTTTGGGGCTGTGGAGCTAGGGCTAAGGCCTGCTTAAAGAAAAACTGTCGCGAGCCATGCACTACCCCAGTTATCCTTGCCTGTTTCTGACCTACTTGCCAAGTCCCGTGGACCTGGTTTGAGCGCACCATAATCGCTGAGGAAATATGAGGATGAGGGTGTACTCTCGTCCCTGTTTTCAACTCCTGTCATATCTTACGCGCTCAATCCAGCGGTAGGTCCCCGTTACCCTCCGCATTTGACTAGAAGCCACAGTGGCTGAAGTTAGCTCCTCCAAAAAGTGCCCATAGAAGTTTCCCCCCTTGAAGCCTGATAGATCCTAGACCCAGGCTTAAGCCCTCAGTTGAAACAGGAGGATGCTCTACTAACACTTGGGATGATTGGGGTAACATTGGGGTTATATTGGGATAATTTTCTACTTCGGGTCAAGAAAACCAAGCGAAACACCCTCCACAAGGCTAAGTTTCATGCTCTTTCTGACATGTGCCCTTGGACTTTCAACTACAATTACTACAGTTTCTTGGTCGCACCGAGCAAAACTTAAACCCTAAATCCTGCTATGGTTACAGTAGATCCTTGGTCATACCTTTTCCCTGAACCCCAAACCTTCAACCCTGAACCCTAAACCTTATATATACCTTTTGGAGAATGTCACTGCAAGCTTGCTTTGCACAACTGGCCGAGCAGCCAGCGAGCTTGATGTGCGAGTAAGCTCCTGCTTCTTCCTGAGTTGGGGGTTTAGGGTTAGGATTTAGGATTTAGGGTTTAGGATTTAGGGTTTGGGATTTAGGGTTTAGGTGTTAGGGTTTAGGGGGTTCATTCTCAAAATTGGGGCCTTAGGGACATCAGGGAAAATGGCGGGCTACAAGGGGATGAGGGGGATGCCAGGAAGCTTTCTGTGGGTCGAACGCTGAACAACTACCAGCTTGGGGCTTGAAACATATGTCTTGCAAAGTTATCATGCAACAAGATATACAGAACCTCTGAAAAAACACGGCTAAAAGAGTCGAAAATAAAGGAATGTTTGGTAAGTCCAGCAAGTAGGAATAGCACAACATGTGCAATGATAAAGGCGCACTGTGGCAACTCGAGAAACACACGCACACAAATTCAGGGATACCCGCACTCTAGGGTGCGCTGGCCATAAGCCCACCTACTCTGACGCAACCCTACCAACCTGCATTCGCCGTCATATGTGTCTTGTCCTATCCGCGCGGAATTGTTGCAAACCTCGAGTAGATCTTTTGCCGGGTTATTACCAGCCTCAGCGAGGACTCCCCCGCCCCCCATTGACAGACTCCACCTTTTTGACAGCTTGACGCGGACGAGGTTCTTGAAATGCCCTTGTGCCTCCCGGCTAAAAGGAGTCCCTGCAATCCCAACATAGTGCCCTTTGCTTACTTTACAGGCGTTGGGTGTGGTCCTGTAGTGGTGTTGGGGTCACTCGCTGCTGGAAGAACTATTGCCACACAGAAGCCCTTCAGGGATCTCATAAAAGAACTACTGAAAACCAAAAACTTATCTTAGAACGTCATGCGCCGCGGGGGGGGATTTGGTAAGTATACACTAAACCCCAAAGAGCATATAACACCACAGTTTACCCCCATGCTTAACCTGCTTACTAAGTCCCCCTGACACTCCAAGTCCGGGCAAGCATCTAGCGCCTATACCCGAAGCCCTAAATCCTAAGCCCTTAAACCCTGAATCCTAAACCCTATACCCTAAACTCTAAGTCCTAAACCCT
This sequence comes from Symbiodinium pilosum, assembly GCA_905231905.1. NCBI lineage: Eukaryota > Dinophyceae > Suessiales > Symbiodiniaceae > Symbiodinium > Symbiodinium pilosum. The sequence goes on along the minus strand of CAJNIZ010005654.1, from coordinate 9,890 downwards.
AAATACTAAACTCTTTTGAGGACGGACTGAGGGCAATGCCGGCCCATAAACCCTAGACCCTACATAACCCCTATTTAACCCAAATATCCCTATAAAACCCTTATATAACCCCTATATAATCCCTATATGATACCTATAAAACCCTTATATAACCCCTAAAGGCAAGCATCTGGCTCAACCACTCCTCCTCATGCGCCTGAGATGTGCCACAAGGCTGGAAGAACTTGTCGTGTTTCGAGGGACTTATAGGGGACTATATAGGTTTTTTGGGTGGACCTATAGGGCACTATATAGGTTTTTGGGGGGACCTATAGAGGACTATATAATTTTTGGGGGGGGACTTATAGGGGACTATATAGGGTTCTGGGGTTTAGGTTTTAGGGTTTATGCAAGAGGGTACCAATGTGAAGCATGGGCGTGGCTTTGGTGGCAAACCCTATCTTCGGCTGACTTCAGGCGTCATTTCGTCGGATTACGTGCCCACACCACAGGGGTCTAGATTTCAAGGACCATCGGACCACGAGTCTTAGCGCTAGTGGAATAGACAAGACCTAGCAGAGAAGGTCAAAATGGAGCTGAGACCTTGTGGCATCCTGACGGACTAGGAAGCAACCTGGGAAAGAGTTGAACTCTACCCCTGGCCTGATCTTTACTCCCCCCATCAACGCCCTTGTAGAAACACGCGTCCCCATGGCTTCTGCAGAGTCCAATGCAAAACGAAAACGAGTCCTTCAGGACATGCCTTCGGTAGCACAAGCAGGGCAAGAGGCGCATGAAGAGTATTGCTTGACCAAATTTGTTCCGGCGGCCTTAGAAATACCTTAGACCACTTGGCTCATGAACGGACCGGAGACAAGCTTTGAACCAAGGCCCCCCGTGTCTCAAAGCAACAAAGTTCACTTTTCAACCCTTTCAAAGCCATCCTACAGTTTCAGCTTGCCACATCTGCCGTACTGGGGTCAGTAAGGAGTAAAGGAATCCATTCCTCATGGACTATGTAGTGATGATATTCCCTGATTCACTACTAACCGCCCGTAAGTTGAGAGAAACCCGCTCCCTCGAAGTGATAGGTCCAGCGTTGCACCACCTGATACCTGAAAAGCCGGAGCAACCTAGCTGTGGGAAATGCCAATGTGAGCCTTGGACTAAATTTGTAGTATATCCCATAGTAGGTCCCCGCCCAAAACTCTATATAGTCCCCAATAGGTCCCCCAACCCTAAACCGCAAAACCCTATATAGTCCCCTATAGGTCCCCCCAAACTAAATTTTAAATTGAGTCCCTACCCCATGGGAAGCCCCCTTTGCTGCCCGAGCTGCCTTCTGCTCCTGAGCTTTCATCAACTCCTGGCTTGTGCTCCAGTCATGCGTAAGTAGATAGTACAGAAAACTTGGGAAACAATGTGGCATACGAGGAGGAGGAGGAAGATATCCCCTTTGATTAAGCCTTTGGCAATATCAGAATCCTAACATTCCGGTTGCGCCATGTACTGGAGAACCATATGTTCAGAGCTATGTTTTCCGAGCTTCAGAGCCTGCGCACACGTTTGGCACGTTATCTGTAATGGGAAGTAGAAGAGGCTCTAGGAAACTATCTGGGCAAAAGCCCGTGCGTTTCCCAACAAAGACGTACTGCAAACAACAAGACCCGTCATATGGTTCATGGTCATACTCACGCTAGCATTCATTTTACATGCTTGTGCATGCAAGTATACCCACATGTTCCGGAAATACTCACAATTTCTGGGCCCTTTTCAAACTTACGACCAAACATGGGGACCATACTAGCTAAACTCATCAAACTCCCCGCATGAAGGCTTGCCGCGGCTTGCCTACAGGGTGTCCAGAGTGAGCAGCATAGCGACCTGTATGTCTTAATCACCCAGACATAGGAACCCATCTGGGGATTTCTGTACATTGGGGGTATTCTTTTGGGTGTCCCTACAAGAAGGATTGTAGTATTTTTGGTGTCCATATTGGGGCCCCCTCATGTAGGAATATGATACTTCCTTGTACGTTGCCAGATTACCAATCACTAGCTTCTCCGTGTTAATAATTATGAGAGACTGTAGGATCTTACTTGGATATAACTTGGGTTTGCATGACTGGCTTAACTGATAAGCCCACACAAACTAACCCCCTCATATTGGTGTCAAACCCAGCAACCTCCCAATATGAAGTGTTCCCCATACGAGACCGTGTATTCTTATGTGTTGTTGCGGACATCTTTGATATTACCGGCGGGGGCGTTAATCAACATTCTCCCTAAACCCTCAATGATTTCAGTAGTTTGAATTTGCTCTGCTATTCCCCTCCACAGCTCTGTATAACCCCTTGGAATGAATGTTTGTATTACTTTTAGTTAGTATTAGTATTACTATACACAATAGAATTACTACTCGTAATAGTATCAACTCTTCTTCTCCTGCTGGGCGGTTTGCAGGCGCGCATCGGCTTTCGAGGCGGCTGCAACTGCCGCCTGGGTAAAGGTTGGAACCATAGGCCCCTGAGGGACTTAGTAAGTGGGTTAGGGTTTAGGGTTTAAGGTTCAGGGTCACGGGGACTTAATAAGTAGGTTAATAATGGGGATATTTAGGGTTACTATATGGGTTATAAAGGTTATTGACCTACTTACTAGGTCCCCCTGAACCTCCAAGTAGGCCCCTGAGGGTCAGGAGAAGAATGTTTTGTTGGTGGTTGAAACTAGTAAGACTATATTCGCTATATAAGAAATACTAGACCCCAACAGGAGGGTATAATCTTTCCCTATATGGGGGACTATAGTATCCCCAAGTCAAATACAACTCAGGATAGTGTCGGGGCCGAAATCACTACCAGTAACGTTTTGAGGTCTGCTGGAGCTACCTTATACCTATAATCGAAAGATACAGGGAGTCTAGGAACAATATCATGTTCAGGTCTATTTAATCACCCTGTACTAAACGTATACGAGGAATAGGACCCAGGATCAGAATGCTGGCAACTATTTAGACCCCTAAGCTGAGGATTAGGTTTTCTGAGATTGCAGGATTTTCCGTAAGTTCCACTTCGGGGCTTTTGTTGGTTGCGGGGTGAGGTTCACTGATAAAAAAAAAACAGCTGAGGGAACCAACTATACACAACTCGGCTTTTTGGTCAGGACCCTCTTCAGCAGGGCTTGGTCAGTCACACGTGGGGCCATAAGAACACTATACTTATAACCGTAGTCGGGGTACTTCGAACCTCACCTATAAAACTGCCCATGAACATGCAACGGTAAGCTTAAAAAGGCTTCTGGGCCTGCTTCCTTGCTTGTTGGGCGTGGAGGGTGTGAACTTTGCCTCAACTCGGGGATCCAACTCAAGCCCGAAGCAAGACACTTCTGGAGATATGAGGCCTTATGCAGAAGCCGCAATGATTCGAAGGGGATCTCACAATCTAATGCATTCACAACGCATAACTATGTATAAGCGGAGAATCGTCATGGTGCTTCCGTCTGGCATGAAGCTTCCTTTGTGAATGATGCTGGGTCCGAAACCACTATGATTAGCTTCATGGCGCTAGGTGACCATACTGCGAACTCAGATAGCTTCTTCCATAACATGGGTGGCATAAGACTGACTGCTGCAAGAGGCCCAGACCAGCAGACACACCTCCTGATGTTGCTTAGCCCAAAACCTAAATCCGCTCAACCTAGTCTTGAAATGCTGCACTACCGCTGCTTGGCAACCCCCCTCAGAACTCACCTGTATCCCAGCCCCAGAAGAAAACAAACAACATAGGCACGACCCCAACATGCTGTTGCAGTATCACCTTGGGAGTCCTCCGCTTGTTGAGACGTAAGTTTTCAGGGGTGAGCATTCACTTGCTGGCCTCCATGGCTTTCTCGGACTCACCATCATGCGCGGGGCTGGGAAACGGATCCGGAGATACCTTTCACAGCGGTCTTACTACGATCCTTTGGCGCTAGTTCACCCCTATATATCCCCTATGTATACCCCTATGCAACCCCTCTACAGCCCCGTGTAATCCCCACATACCCCCAATGATCGCCTCTTGCAAAAGCATGTAGCAAGGCAGAGTGACCGCTGTGGTTGTGCTGTTCCACAGACATATCCCCTAAACCCTGAAGCCTCTGGGCAGTGAATCTGTCCTTGGCTGCGGTCCCACAACAACCAGGATCAAGTTCTTAGATATGGTCTTTCTTTCGGAGGCTCTGCTACGTCCCCCTGACCCTCCACACAAGCTGTGTTACGTCAAATTCGGCAGTCCTCCAACTCTCCCCTACAGTGCGGAGCCTCCCCTTGAATTCGGGTGTTGGGTCCGGGCTGCTTAGACTTTCTGCCGTGGCCATGCGGCCCTAGAGAAGGTTCTTTGGTTGCCTGCCTGCGCCTCAGCTCTGAGCCTATAGTCCCCCTCAAGTAGATAAAATATGGCTTTGCGGGTATAACATTTTAATAAGACCCCCATATACCCCATATTCTATCTACTTCAGGGGGACTATAAGATCCTGAACTTCAATCTGGAGATCATCCCAAACGCATTGCCCTGACAGCCCGCTTGCTGTGAACGGATTGCCTGAGCGCCCTGACCCAGAAACACCCTGCAGGTTCCTAACAAAATGCAGCCGTGGCTGCTTCCTTGGCTGTTGGCATCGGCTGCGCCTGGCATTGGAGACTTGGAGATGACGACTGATCACTTCCTAGTGCTCTAACTGCTTTTGCTTGTGCGCAGCATACTTCGCATGGACTTGCGTCCGCGATTCTGAATGTAAGGACGAGTTCCGAGTCTCTGTGAAAGTCAGGGCGCACTTGAAGATGCAAATCTGAATAAAGTGCGTTTCGCAAGGCGGGCCATCAAGTCCACGTTCATATCTGCCCACGTGCCGAAGATGCATTGCAATGCACGGGGGAAATTCCTGTTATTTCTCGATTTTTCCTCTGGCTTGTCATCGGTGATGCCAGGTCAGGTCCAAGAAAGTCTGAAAATTTCTGGCCTCCATCATATAACTCGGTTGATTCCGGGCCCACAGCCTTCAAATGTCCATGGTCCAGACGTCGAGACACGAAGAGCTCCAAATGTACGGAATCCCGAATCAGAGCAGTTCCAGCCCTCCATCGATCATCTAAGATTGCAAAAAACAAATGCAGCTTAAACGCTTCCTCTATACAACATACACGTAGGTACCAACATGACCGCTTAATCCACACTGAGTCCTGTCTCCTGGAACTACACCCTTGAACATCAAGCTACAAGATGAAGCATGGCTTCATGAATGTTGCATTTCAAGTATTGATAACATTGTCTGCCTAAAGCTGTTAAAGTTTTGACTGTGATGACTGTCTTATGAACTTGTATCATTGTGTTGTCGTATTGTTGTATTGGAGACACTTTTGTATTGTTCAGTACCTATGAACTTGTACGGTTACGTAATTTGATAACACTGGCGTCAAGTCGGAAGAGGCCTGAAAACATGATCCCAACTTCCTCTGTTTTCGTTGGGTTGCCCCATTGACGGTGCGCGTAAGCCGCGTGGTATCCCTTTTTGCAGACTTTAAGACTTGTACGTACATATCTGTCTAAAATCAACATGGAAACTCCTATGATCCTTTGGGGGTTCATGGTTGGCATTCTGTTAGTTAGGTCAAGGTAAAAACGTCCATACTATCCCCACACCACTATGGCCCCTAGAAAGCCCCATATAATCTCTACAAATAATGCAGCGCCTGGCGATCCCTGTATAACCCTATATGCTCCTCTGAAGGAACCCTAAGCCATAGACCACGCACTGACAACTCGCCTGGGCCTGTCCCTGGCTGGTTGACGCTGTTCCGGAATTCTGCAGCACGCGGGCCGCCACCATTGCACGCCTGGGCCCGCCGAAGCCCGGCACCCTAGATGAAGGTTTAGAGGTTCATGGGTGTTTGACTTCTACTGTCCTCTGCCGGAGGTCCCTTTCGAAACGTGAGAAGGTGTGCTGAATTCTGAGTCTTAGGTCACGGCTAGGTATTGGCCGCAAAACTTGCAACAACAGCTGCTTTGAACACACAGACATCACACCGGACTGGTTGGGAAGACTCGGGTCTGCTGCTGAACCTGCCGACTTGAAGACCCAACGCGACAAAGGCGTAGTCCAGTGGGTGCTGATAGAGTGATCCTGCATAATGCTTCTGTTGTAGATACTTCACTGGAGGGCATCCGCACAGGCATCCAGAGGCATCAGTTGAATATGCTGGTGATATACGGGGCATGATGCCTCACTTCGAGGCATGTAGATGTAGCCAGCCAGTGTGCGTCCTAGGGCCTACCTATGGATCATGACGACAAACTCGCGATACTGGAAGTTGGTTTCAGGTTGCTGGGCAGCTTGGATAACAGACTCATATCCGGTCGAGAAGCTCCAACTGATTGAATGCCAGCTGTTCGGAGCATATCTCATTGCGGATGCGCAGGTTCATGCAGCATTGATTTAGGCAAGAGGTACTTGGTGCTTCAAACCACGCCCAAGGTCCCGCCACACGTGCTTCGATTGCATCTCAACCGGCATGCACGGGGTGAAGAGAGTGTGACATCAACTCATCTGCGTAATCTCGGCAATATAGGCACGAAGCTGTCCATTCCTGTGGCAAGCATTGAGCAGCCTGTGCTCATGCTTCAACACATCGACCTCTCGCATCTTGGAGTCCGCCTCGCGGAAGCTGCCTTTTCTCTGCAAATACACCATCTGCCTTCGTGCTATCTCAATGGCCCGAGCTCTCTTCAAGCCAGCCTCGTCTAGCCTAGTGTGAAACCCTTGGTTGCCCACCATCTCTGCAAGCTTCGCACGAACTTGCAATGCATTGTGCTGTGTCAGATCTATCGCCACTGTTGCCTGCTCTGCTTTGCACAGCAGGCCCGAAGCTAGCATTGCCCGCAGCGCGTGCTTACATGCAGCTGTGCGGGTAATGTATAGAAGCGAGAAGGACTTGTAGCTTAGGACACGTGCGTCCAAATTCAGGCAGTTCAGCAAGCCCTTCTGCAGACACTCAAGCACAGTTACGTGCTTCTGCTTTACATGGAGGGACAGACCCGACGCCGTGCCGCCACTCTTCTGCCGAATGTAACCATCTGCATCAAAGAAGCCGGTGAAATACTCCATGCTGCATAGACCGGCGGCAGCCGAGTCGTACTGCTTCAAGGCCCGTAGCTCCTGTTCTGAACGGATTCTTTCCGCCGGTTCCCTTGGCCACCTAGCAGCCAACAAGAGTTGCTTCCGTTTTGTGATGCTGTGCGGTGCCATGAGCCCAGCAGCATGCACAGCTTTGGATCCATCTACCTGCCACTTCAGAACAGGCCGGCGCAAGCCTACGCCGGAAGAGTGTCGTGACACTGTGCCTCCAAACACATCAAGAAACAACAGCAGCACGCCAGCCTGCTTGAAAGATTGACTTATCGCCAGCTTGCATCCGCACAACTTGTTGTTGCTCCAAACGCATCCATCACCGTCGAAGAACCCTGCTAAATACCTGAGTGTTGCTAGTGGGGCCTGGGCCAGTCTGTCTGCACGTGCTGTCGGACTGTAAGGCAACCCATATATCGTACCTTTCCACACAAAGGAATTCATTGGGGGCCAGTGCATTGTCTGCAGAAGGGTGCGGAGCTGCCGATTCTTGCTCTCTACAATGTCCACAGCATCTCCAGGTGTCGCAACCAAGGATGACAAATCTGGAGCTGCCTGGCAGTCTGCGTGTGCCTCTGCAGAAAAGGAGCGATAGTGCGAACTGTGATTGCAAAGACTTTGCGTTGCGCGAACAGTAAGGGTTGACAGCCAACAATGCCTCAAACGAAGGACTCGCTGCACGGTCAAAGTGACTTGCGGCAAGTGACAGACGACATGGCCAGTCGCCATCCCGAATACAGCAGATCGCCAACAAAAAGCACCCCTGTACCAAACAATCCAAGTAAAGGAGCTTAAACGCTTTATCCGCTTTATCTGGTTCCTGTCCACGCTGACTGGTCTCCCGACCTTGCACCTACTGTCGGCATGATCCTGGCTAGTCAAGACCAGTCCTTCGCTCGTAATTCCTACACCCTGACAATGCTGGGTCACAAGCACAATGACGAATCCCTCCAGGTGCATGCTATGCCTGTGAGAGCTGAGGGCCCGCTACAGATCTTGATGCACGACTGGATATGAACCTTCAACACAAAGCCTCATCCATTAAACAAATCAGGGAGGTTCCTTTGTACCCTTTGGGTGTGTACCTTTTGAGTTTACCCCCTGTAGGTTTGTAATTTTGGGTTTGTGGGTCCCTAAGCAAAGGAGTATGGCCTTTAATTCGGGCATCTGGGGCCCAGAGTCCCAGGGTACAGACCTTAAACTTCAAGTCCTTGAACAAAAGGCAAGAAGACCAGCAGGGTTGTACTCTGGCATATACAAGATCATTCCTGCAACTGTACAGGGCCGGGGCCTTTTTTCTAACAAAATGCTCCCTCTACGTTCTGGCGCTGACTCCTTCCTATCTTTCTGTAAACTATGAAAACTGTCCGCGCCTGATCTTTGTATAACCAATTTCACTTTGGCCCCTACATGCATCACCAAGACGTGGAGCTCAAATCTCACCCTCGCCCCACGGGAGGTTGAGGGCTTAGAGCTCCCAAATAGAGTTGCAAAAAAGCAAGGCGCGAAAGGTCCAAGCCAGTCTCTAAAAGCCAGCGGCACGGCAGATTTGAAGGGTCACGTGTAGTTGCAATAAAGCGGATGATAGGCAGGATAACTGATAACAATAAATAAGACTGGCTATGGCTATAACCATTCTGGGACATTATGACCCAACTGAGAAGTACCTACGATCTTCAAAGCGTCCACTCCAACCCTCAACCCTAAATCTCAAGCCGGGAGGCTCAGCCACATCATGCATCTGCTTCGCCACCTTTTTCACCAAAGCAGTGGAAACTTCTCGTGGAGGAGGGAAAGCCCGAAGAGATTTCAGGCTTAGGAGTCCCTGTTGATCTAGCTGCAGTGCACGTGGCAAATGCTAGAAGGCTTGGAGGTGCAATGGCAGGAAGGAATGCAAAGGCAGTTTTGAGTGAGCTTTCAATTGTCCATCAAAAAATGCTGGGCTCTTATCTGGGAGTCTCTGTAGTTAGTGAGGAGCCATACTACAGTAGGGTCCATACTTGCCTCCCCCTCGCAGACCTGCTCCCTGACCCTCCAATAAGTGAGCCGCAGGACTAAGCCCTATATCTTCCCACATCCACTCCCAACTCCATACTTGTGAGAAGAGGGACCTCAAACTTACCGGTCGTTAGCACGGAATAAGGGAATGTAATCCCTACATAACCCCTTTATAAAATATTCCCTTCTTCCCTAGCAAGCAAAGGGACCCTTAGTTAGAAAATGCCCATTCCCCGGGAAGCAAAGGGAACCCTAGTTTTCGACAAAACCCCCAAATGCCTGCATGAGCTTTTGGGCCCGCTGCATCTCGACGTCGGCCTGCAGCTGGGTTGCGAGGAGTACTTTCTGCGAGGTCCATTGCATGGATTGCTGGGGGTTCGCGGAGAAAAAGAAAATGGGCTATGTAGGGAGTAGATAGGGACTATAGATGACTATAATCCTTTATTCCCCATTATACCCCAGTAAGATGAAGGATGACAGACTTGAGGTGCATGTTTAACTCCATAAGATCAAGAACGTGAGCGACCTGGAAATGTGCCCTATTCGATATGCAGATTTTATGTGTACATATATGTATATATATATATATCTCTCTCTCTCTCTCTCTCTATCTCTCTTCTTCTTCTTCTCACTGCTCTACCCCTCACTATGTGAGGGGCTGGAGCAAGGCCGCAAGCAGGATGACTGTGCCAGCGACGCGGCTGAAGCAGGACCCGGCTACCGAAGGTACACTCTCTCTCTCCTCTCTCTCTCTCT
>CAJNIZ010005651.1:0-19049 GCA_905231905.1 Symbiodinium pilosum | reverse complement strand
AGCTGGAGGATTGACACTTGACACTCTCAGATGTGGCGATGACTTCATGGGTTCAGGTTCAAAGGGCCCATTCTGTGCGTTGACCCGGCCTGTGCTTCTTGTTTTGGTGCAGTCCTGTGCACATCTTGTGCACTTTGTTTGCACAACTACTCTTGTGGGCTACTGGCTCCCCCAGCGCGGACAAAAAAGGGTTTCTGTCCGTCATTTATAGATCTTTGCAACAAGTTGTACCAGCCACATTGGCCTGCCAGTGCTCATGTACGTCTGCATTTAGCCCTTGCGCTTAAGGACTACATCTCCTCCTTGCCCAACTGTTTGCCCCGAACTCGCTTGCATAGCCTGGTGGCAGACAGTAAGCGCGTGCGAAGCACGCGCGTGTGTCTAGTATATATATATATATGTATGTAGAGAGAGAGAGAGAGAGATTCAGAGGCGTATTACCCAATAGTGAAAGCCAAGCGCACAAGACCTTGAAAATGACAGGCAAGAGGGGATCATGTAGGGATTTAGAGGCTTAGGGTCTCAGGGGTTTAGGGTTTGGCGCTTAGTTAGGGTCGAGAGTTTCGGGTTCATGGGCTAGGTAAAAAGGTATGTGAGCTACAGTCAGATAACTTATTGTTGGACATATGTATATCTATATATTAGAGCCTATACTACTAACCCAGACCCATGATTGATGAAACCCTTCCCGTTGATGGGGATTATAATAGGGATCGGAATATCAAGGCCCTTAAAAGGAGGGGGTTTAGTAATCATGGGTCTACATCAATCTATACAGAATGGACCCGTATGTTAACCCGTACGGGGCCCTTGGTCGGCCAGATGTTGACAGTAGCTCAAAAAGGACTTTGGGGTTTACCGGCTAGGTATGTAGGCCATATGACACAAGACTACTGTTATCCACATTGGTAAGTGTAGAACATAGAATCTTTTGCCGGGCTATGAGGACCCTAAACCCTAAACAGTCAAACCCTAGGCCCTGAATCCTGAGCCCTGAACCTTAAACCCTAACAAAACCCTAAACCCTAAACCCTGAACTGACCAAAGGCTCCGGGGCCTTCTGTTTTACAGCCCTCATAGAGCCAACATACCGTCAGCCGTCCCGTCCGCGATTTCGCGATGACAACTTTCTGATGGTCTTCAGAAAGCCCATTTTCCTGAGCTTTCTGGACAACCTGAACCCCAAAAGTGGGTAGAAAATAGCCTTTTGGGCTATATTTAGAGGTTTTGGGCCATTATTGTACCTACTTTGAGGGTTTAGGAAGGGCTCTTAGAGCTGACATTGTGTCACTGGAGGGCACGCAGCCTAGCAAGCCGCCAAAGTGCTATGAGCCCCTAGGGCTCCACTTACCTAAATAATGGGTTTTAAGTTCTATATGTCCTATACTTGCATAGCCCAGTCACCTACTATTTAGGTAACTGGAAGCCCTGGGGAGCTACAATCAATACTTCCAACATCATTTGATGGACATGGATTCCTTATTGGGGACTATTTCAGGGACTATACCAAACTACAGGAGGGACCCGTATGATGTCCACTATTCAGGGCTCCCTACACCCTAGACCCTAAAGCCAGCCGCTCATGTTGTTGAGTAGCAACACACCTGGAACCTCAGCTTCAGGTTCAAGCCCCATACACCGACAGGCCCTCGAAGTGGTATTGGTGGGTTTAGGGGTTCAGGGTTTAGGGCTTCGGGTTCAGGGTTCAGGGTTTAGGGCTTAGGGTTTATGGTTTAGGGCTCAGGGCTCAGTACGAGGCTTCGCGGGACTGGTACTATACGAGGGCTGATCATAGGCTTCACTGGTCCCGACTTGTGCAAGATTTGTTTCGGAGGACCCTATACCCTAGGTGGAGTCCCCTACGCACTTTACGGTTTAGGGCTTAGGGACCCTAGTAGAACCACATTATCCCTTATAGTCACTATTACTCGGTGGGGGGTCCAACTAACCTATACTAAAACCCAAGCCCTTTGTAATACTGCATGCCCCACGGCGACAGCACCTATGCTGTGTGGAAACTAATCCCCTCCGCGCCAATAGAACACCCCCTTACATCAACAACTTTCCTCTGATAGACAATTGCCAGGAATAAATGGGGAAAGACTTCACTAATCCTATCCTTAACGCCTAGACCATAGGCCCTTCTTATCATGGCGGTGGGAGTCTTATTATTGGTGCGAAGTGATTGGCCTTGCTAAACCAAGCAGCAGAACTGACTGTTCGCGTGACCGGCTGAGAAGCAGGTAGGCAAACCATGCCCCAGGTGACAAGATTGTAGTTTAGCCAGGAGGTGTGCCCTTGGTTGGCTGACTATTCGTTGTAAGGAATTCTACAATGCGGATCGCGTCCAACCGATAAACGGTTTCTAGGTTTGGGGGTAACGGATATTATCTCTAAATTTCCTTTGTAAACGCAATACACTATCCCTATGTACTCCCGAATCATTAGATTTTACCCATATACACGCTACATAATCCCGTAGGGTCCTTATAAGACCCCTTGTTATCTCTACCCCTAAGGGTCCAAGGACCCAAATAATGTAGTTTTAGGCCCCAAATACCATTTAACATTATAGTATTTGGGCCTTGGAACCCTATTATTTGGGTCCTTGGACCCTTAAGGTATATTGCCCCTTTGAAGCCTTAATACCCTTCCCACATAGCCCCTGCAACATACCTACATTCTCCTTCTTGCAGGCACGTCTGAGCATACCACGGGTATTGTACCAACCCTAAACCCGAAATCCTAAGCCCCAAACCCTAAAACCCAAAACCCTAAATCCTAAGCCCCAAACCCTAAAACCCGAAACCCTAATGGAGACCAAGGACCTTCATATCAGGATCCCTACTATAATCCCTATTCAGGGGAGGGGGCTATTTATCATGGGTCTACATTAAATCCTAAACCCTCAAACCTGAACCCTAAACCCTAAATCCTTAACCTTGACCCTCGCCGTAGGGATCCAAACAGCCCAAAGTAGATTATCCCTGAATACAAGTACTAACCACCTCCCACCCCCCTAGCATCAGCTTTACCGTAAGAGACCTACATAAGGGGTAGGGGGCACATTTAGTACTAGGGTGGGGGAAGTGTTTAAGGATAGTAAAAAGGATTCCTGAAAGTGCGTATTGACATTTGTAGGTTCGGATGCCGAGGACCCTTGATTGACCAAAAAGGACGAGAAAGTCTCTACATCATGATACATGATACCTTCAAACATGTGCACCATTGTCTAAACTCTTTGTTTCCCCCTTAATAGCCCCTATAGTACTCCCTTATAATCCGCTATATAAGTCCCCTTTAAGGAGTTTAGATTATAGCTCATGTGCTTGGGACGCTCGCATGAAGACCTTGCTTGGGAAGCTCTGCAAATCACGGGTCGTTCTAGCGGAGTTAACCCTTAGCCCTATAAACCCTTAACCCTAAACCCTTATCCCTGAACCCTTAACTCTATAAACCCTAAACACTTTATACTCACAGGTCACGTAAGCCCCTTGTCTGCTGCGTGAGACGTAGCATCTCACGGCCTGGGCCCTGTCGCAGACCTTGGTCTGTTGGGTGTGTTTGTTCATTGTTCAGGATTTAGGCTGTAAGGTTTAGGGGTTTAGGGTTTAGGATCTAGGATTTCGGGATTTAGGGTTCAGTATTTAGGGATTTAGGGCTTAGAGGTTTAGGATCTAGGCTTTGGGGTTTAGGATTAAGGGATTTAGGTTTCAGAGTTTAGGGTTTGGGGCTTAGGATTTAGGGTCTAGGATTTGGCCCTATGGGTCCAAGTATCTCAAGAGTATGCACTCAGGGCCCAATGTACCTATATAGGAACCCACTTGGGCCCAAATTATCTAGTGTTTGAATACTTGAACCCTTACAGGGGTAGGGTTTACGCGTCATAGAGTCTAGAGTTGTGCCTAAAACATCCTAAAACCCTAAAACCCTAAACTCCTAAACCCCAAAACCCTCATTAAGCCCTAAACCCTATTTCGGTTTTGAGGTTCAGGGCTTGCTGTCACGCGGCGCTGACACAGAGATTGTCAGGCCACGGAGTCACTTCAAGGGTTTTTAAGGTTTTTGGGGTGCTTTAGGATTTTGACGGTTTCTAGTGCTTAGGGTTTCTAGGCTTTTCCGGGTTGTTGGGGTGTACTTTCTTGGGGTTTAGGGCTTTTAGGGTGTTTAGGGTTTTCAGGGTTGAGGATATGCTGCCATGGCCAAATGGTGGCTGGCCATCTACCAAGTTGACCCACCCCACGTCAAATGGGCTTGCAGCCCCGCAGCCGCCACCAGTTCGGCGAACGACCCCCCGGGAGGGGCGCCGACGTGGTCGCTGGGTCTTAGCCAAATCGACTCGAGCCAAGGTGGCCAAGATTGCCCAAGAAGCGGTATTGCGGAACCAGCAGTCTCGTCCGCCCCTTACTGGAGCAAGTCGTCATCCACTGACCTTCTCTACGTGCGCCTCCGGATGACCACGTCCTCCGCCAAGTTGCCAGTGACCACCTCCAATTGCGCCTCCAGGTCACCACGCCCTCTGGGGCTGAAACTAGGAGGCTTTGGGGTCTAGTCCCACCAGCCCAACATGGCTGCTGGCTTGACTGCTGCCATCGTACGTAGGTGGGCGTCATCTGCCTGGAGTAAACCCTAAACCCTAAACCCCCAGGGTCTTCGCTCTGGGGGGTGGTTAGGACATAAGCTTGAGACTTCAAGCCTGTTGACCTGTAAAGATCTTCGCAGAGATCAAGAGGCCTAATTGTTTTGAGGGCTTGAAGGCTAACAGTTAGCCATGAAAGTAATTACTTTTCTCGCCCAGAGGACGGTTTAGGACCCACCCCACTTGAGGACACCGCACCACCCCATAGGCCCATCGGGACACGCCTACCCCCATTTGAATCTAGACGTTAAGAGTTCGCCTTCTGAAAATAGTTTTCCAGCTTAGGGTGTAAGATTCAGTTGAGGGCTTTACCCTAAGGCTCCCTGTAGGTACTATTTATAGGGTTTGGGGCCCAATGTAGGTATTAAGTATTCATAGACTTAGAGCCCCAGGGTTACTCTAGACCCTTAAGCCCCAAACCCGCAACCCTAAACCCTAAACCCCAAACCCCCAAACCACTGAAAACAAGAAAAACGTCAGCCAACCTGGATCTGTCAATCTTCCTCAACCAAAGCTTGCCCTACACCCTAAAGCCCTATAGACCCTCAACCCCCCAAGTATGTAGAATTTAACGGCTTTTGTGGCAACTTTCTGGTTTTTGGCTATTATTCTATCTAGTTTTGGGGTCCAGGTCAGCTTTGATAACTAAACTCAAAGGTTCCAAGAGAGTTTATGGACATGGGCTCCTTAATAGGAACTAAATTACTGACTATACCCCGAAGGGTCCAAGGAATTTGAGAGGACTACACCAGAGGGACCCCTATGTCCACTGCTAGGGGCCCCTTAACAAGGCTAAGATTGACAGTAGCACATATGAACCCCTTGAGGTACCAAGTATGCCCCCGACAACCCAACACCCAAACCCATTAAACCCTAAACCGGATATCGGAAGCCTGGGGGCTTTCATCTTGACCTGTAGGTTGGCAGGGTAATGGATCGTATGCCCAGCCCTAAACCCCAAACCCCAACCCTGAACCCTCAACCGCTAAACCCCACTTGCAGCAAGCGAACGCCATGGCCCAAGAACCGGGTGTCCTGAGAAGGGTTAAGCCAAAAACCCTAAACCGGGTTCACGAGCCGTACCGTGAACCTTGCAGCCGGTAAGCGATCTAGGGTTGCGTGTTCCCCGGTATAGACTTAGATAAGAGGATTCGGGTAACCCCAAATGGGACATGTGTAGCATTGTCATGGATACGTAATGATTTTTGCCCGTGGACGGGGTTTGGGTAACCCCAAAGCCCCGAAATGGGGACCCTATCACTAGCATATGACTCTTGTAGGGCCCTAGATTTGGTGCATCGGGTTACCAAAATCCTCCCATTAGAGGCGTTAACCCTCAACCCGCGTCTAGGGTGCAAGGATTGCTTTGGATGGCAACTTAACTTTTAGCATTAGAGGGTTTAGGCTCTAAGGTCTAGGATACGGGGCATAGTTTGATGGCAAGGATACATGCGACCTTCTGAAACCCGAAACCCAATAAATTAACAAACCCACACACAGTCCTTAGGGTTTTCAGCATAGCCCCATTATAGTCCCTACACGTATGCCATGGTGCCTGAGGGCCGCACTGCTTTGCTTTTATAGTAGACTCCCATATACGATGGCTTTGAGACTTCCAAGCACAAGCGGTGAAGTAGGACTATTATGGGCTCTAATGCCTTAAGATGTAGGGCCTTGGACCCTAAACCCTTAACACTAAATCCCAACCCTGAAACCCAAAGTAGCATGTGCCTTTCTAGCTGTCCTCGGAAGCAGCGCCGCCTAAAAAATACCCAGCCAAACAACGAAATGTGTATAGATACAACACCGATACTACACACATATTCACTAGGGGTTCACATACCCAATAATTTTTACTTAGGGCTTTGGTAATATGTATATATATATATCTACCCTAAACCCTAAACCCTAAACCCTAAATCCCCCATACACAAACACTGGAAAGTCGAGGTCCAACCCTAGGCCCTAGATCCCGTTGCAAAACTTAACCCAAAGGGTCCATGTAGGAATATGGTCTATACTTAGGGCCCAAAGGGGTTCCCATATACCTACTTTAAGGCCCAAGTATATACCATATAGCTACATGGACCCTTTGGGTAAGGCAATGTCAAGAGGGTGGTACTAGGCGTCCAAACCCACAGCAAGCTTACATGGGGCTTACATGGGGACTTAGGGATGATCTCATTGCTTAGGGTTTAGGGCTTTGCGGTTAGGGTTTAGTGTAGCTTATATGGCGGAAACTGCCCGCCTGCAAGTTCCTTAACCTAACGGTCCAAGCACCAAAACAATGAGGTCGCAACCACCATAAACTGGAAAGGTTTTTGGTACCTGAAACCCCGTTATTTGGGCCTTTGGACCATGAGAGGGAGATGATGTAGGCGGCGATGTTTAAAAATACTTGTATTATGGTCCTAGATTCCTTGCATCCTTGTGTTGTAGGGTATCCCAAATAGCCCTCGAAAACGACATTGCCGATGAATTTAAGCCCGCTCACGACATATTCCAGATACAGCACTTTATAAGCCCACTTCCCATGTCGCTTTCCAGGTTCATGTCCATTTGATTCTCCCTATGGGATCATAGGGACACATCAAATCCTGCCCTCCAAACCTGAACCCTAAACCCCCCAGACCCTTGCGAAGATCAACAAAAATAGACCCCCTATATAGACCCGTTATGACCCCTATATAACCCTGATATGATTTCCTATATGGTTCTAGGAGACCTAATTTTTAGATCCCTTTGGGGGTCTGGGTAATGCATTGCAGCACAGCAGTCCTGAGCGAATCCAGATGCAGGGCATCTGGCAACTTCGCTACCTCAGACCCACAACAACTAGGTTTTAGGGTTTGGAGCTCGGGGTTTGTTTAGGGATTTTTCAAGTTTTGCGAATTTAGGTTTGAGTATTTAGGGCTTGGGGTTGCGTGAAACATGAAGGGCTTGGGATTTAGGCTTTATAGGTTTAGGGAAGATATTGTACCCTTAAAGTTGTAGCCCTGGGCTTCAGAATCCTTATAGAGGAATCTCAGGGACTACATTGGTTCATATTATAAAGACTCTATTGGGCATGCCAGGGGTTACTGAGGTGTCTATAGGTCTCATCCAAAACCAGCAATTTCGTTGATATTGGTCTTCATTCGGCGGGGCCTATGCTTTTCAGGCCAACATCACAGGCGCCCCCTCCTGTGGTGGGCGGACCAAAGCATTCTTTCGTATTTGCTAGAAGTTTTTGAATCTATTTCTGACACTTCAGCTTATTACTACCTAGACCCCCAAGAGCAGGTAAAATAATTGCCCAAAAACCCTTAAGTATGGCCCAAATGGCCATTATTCTACATATGTGGGGTCCAATTTGTCTTCCATTACCATCATGCATTTGCCTAACCCAGACCGCTGATAAATAAAACCACTCCCCTTCAAAGGGGTTGTATTAGGCATCCTAATATTTAGGCCCTTAAAAGGACAGGGTTTACTAATCATGGGTCTACATTAATGAATATTCAACCCCGCCCAACCTCAAAGGAGTATATTTTTTGTCTTTCTCGGGTTTAGGGTTTAGGGCTGATATTAAACCCCCCCACCCTCCCTAACATCAAATACTCCTAATATATTTAAAAAAGCGCATATTGGGAGTATTTGAATTTAGGCGGGCGGGGGGAGGTCAATTTCCCGGGGAGGGGATTACTGAAGAAGTTCCGTCCCGTCCAAGGTTCGGGGGCTTGCACGTGCCCGCCCTGCCCGCCCATCCGCACAGGCACCAAATGCTCAACTGGCCAATTGCTGCAGCGCGCAAGTTGTGCAAATTGTGCAAATGTCCAGATCCAAGTTCGTTAGGCCGCAAGTGTCCCAATAAAGCGAGCCCACCGAACGACACTAAACAGTAGACTCCAGACCGAGATACCTGTCCCGTGACTCAACTGAAACCTTCTTGGGTGGTTGTAAAAGCTAGTGAGGCCCCCGGAGGTTTCTAGGCAAAATCGCTGGTGGAGGAAAGATTCCGAGAACAAGCCCAGGGCAATGGAGAAGAGAAGCCATGGCTAGTCTTTCATTACACCTTCAACCAAAGTGTGACGATGATGGGCATGAGATTGTGAAGCCTTCGCCAGGACAATGGGGCGATTGCGTCGTTTGGGGTTTAGCGTTGTACCACTACAGGTCGTGAATGCTCCACTTCACAACTCGTATTTATCATTTGCACGAGCGCAGATCTGACCACCTCTCCGGTAACCCTAAACCCTGCACCCTAAACCCTACCTGAACCCCCAACGTATGTAGAACAATTGCCTGTTGGCCCATTTTTATGGGTTTTGGTCCATTATTTTACGTATTTTTGGGTTGGTTTAGGTACCTTTCAGGCTTCCCCATAATAAAGATTATAGTATTTTGGGGTCTATGATGGAGGTCCCCTTACTTATTTTGGGGGGGTTAAGTATCTAATTACTACGTATCAAAAAAGCTTGGCCCGGAGCTCCAAAAGTCTCCGACCCGTTGGAGTTTATGCCGGTGTGTGGGCCTCAGCTTACCAGATCCCCAGCTTACCAGAGCCCCTGAAGGATCCAACAAATGGAACCCCCCCCCAATATGAACCCATTGCTACATTGGGGAAACTAGTGGATCCTTTTTGTGGGTCTGGGTTACAGGGTGTGAGTAGGGTTTAAAATGCTGGGCTTAGGGTTTGCGGATTATTGATATGGATTTGGGCTTGTGGTTTAGGATTTAGGGGTTGGGATGTAGGGTTTATACTGTAGGGTTTGGGATTCAGGAGTGAGGATCTGGGGCTTAGGCTTTCGGATTTAGGAGGTAGGATGTCGGGCTCGCGTTTCAGGGGTTAGGATGTAGGGTTTGGGGCTTGGGGTTTAGGATTGGGATGCAGGGTTTGAGTAGTTCGTTATGAGCAGAGGACTGGCAAAGAAAATGGAAGCTACCATATCATTGCGGATTAACTATATGAGCCATAGTCTGAACTCCTACTATCCCCCTTCATAAGCCGCCATAAGTGTCCCCAATAATCTTCCTTATATAGCCCCTTTTGAGGGAGTTTAGACTAGAGCTCACATAGATGCTACCTCAAGGAACCATTTCTGCCTTTCCTACTACCAACATGTGAGCTGCTGTCTAAACTCCTAGTATCCCCCTTAATATCCCCTAAAGTAGTCTAGTCCCCTTTAGAACACCCTTTAAGGAGTTGAGACTATAGCTCATGTAAGTCAGGCTGGCTTCATGGACCTGATTTAAGGTTTAGGGCCGCGGCTTGATCCCTAAGGGTCCATGTACCTAATAATTGGGTCCCTTTTAAGGGGGGATAGATAGGCAGGGGTATATAGGGATATATGGGGTTTAGGGATTAGGGTTTAGGGTTTAGGGTCCATGTACCCCAGAATTGGGTACTTAGGGGCTTGGTAATAGTAATTACAAAGCAGGTTTTGCGTAAGTATATGAATATTAGGTACTTGGACCCGTAGGGGTTGTACGTAGTGAATACGCGCAACTGTGCCGATGAACTTGTATCTAGGTTTAGGGTTTAGGGTGTATGGCCACTCTGGGGAATAGAAACAGGTGCGCAACCTCCAGCAACAAAAACGCCGGCAAGTCCCATAACCATTCAGTTGCACTGTCTACACCCTCCAACAGTAAGTAACAGAATAGTTCGAATCATTTGAATATAGCCCAAATGAGCCGTAGTCTAAACTCCTAGTATCCCCGTTAATAACCCTTATAGTAGTCCTGTATAGAATCCCCTATAATAATCCCCCTTGAGGAGTTTAGATGAAAGCTCAAATGGCCACTATTCTACATACTTTGGGGGGTGCAGGTAGAAGTAAACTCTAAATCCTAAACCCTAAACCCTAAATCCTAAATCCTAAGCCCCTAAACCCTAAACCCTGAACCCCTAAACCCCATTCTTTGGGGGTCCAGGTATTTCACGGTGCAGGATTTCTTCTAGTCAGATCAGGATTTCTGTCTTGGAGCCTTTTGGGTTTAGGGTTTAGGATTTAGGGTTGGAGTTCAGGGTTTAGGGTTTAGGTTTGGGAGTTTCGGGTTTAGAGTGTAGGGTTGGGAGTTTAGGGTGTAGGGTCTGGGCTTGAGGGTCTACGGTTTAGAGTCTAGGGCTTAAGGTTTTGGGTCTAGGGTTTAGGGTCAGGATTACGGATACCTGAGTACATAATTGAGGGTTTAGCTTAGATCTAGGGCTTCGGGCTTCGAGATAGCCTTGAAAGCCCCCAGCAAAAAAGCTTAAGGTTTGAGGCTTTACCCAATACCCTAATCTGCAAAGGGATCCAAAAAGTGGAACCTGCCAATAATCTCCCGTTCCCCGTTGTAGTAGTGGGTGCGACTTTGAAAGAGTATGTTCCGTCTCTTTGGATACTTCAAGGAGTCTGGGCAAACAGAGCAGAGGTGTGCGGAGAAGCTAAGGACCGTATGGCAGGATCTTTGATAGCTTGTCAGGTGAGCTGCAGTCCAAATGTCCCCATCAGTGAGTGGAAGTATGTCCCTATCAGGGCATATGTTAGCGAGCATACTAGACTGCCAAAGGGATCCCTATGTCCACCTTTCATTGTCCTTTGGTAAGCCTAATATTGACAGTAGCCCGTGAAAGCTCCAGGATTTCAGGCGAAGGTTGGCGTGCTGTTCAGAGCCATACGGTCAAGGGTCTAGGGTTTAGGGGCTACTAGAATGAGTCAACCCCATGATCATGCATATGCATATCCACATTTTCTGGCAACTTAACTTGAGTTCCTCTGCCAAGCCCTAAATCCTGAACAGCAACCCGGTCGGCTTCGCTGCATTATTCGAGAATAGGATGTGTTTAAGGCACCCTCGTTTTCAAGGCACTTCCAAATTTCTGAACCATAACCCCTATCTACCCGCAAACCCCCCAAGTAAGATGGAATCCCAAACTGGCTGTTGAGTTCTTTCCAAGTCCAGACACTACACTGCTGTTTGAGGTTCCACATTTGCCTGGGGGGAGGGCGCAACAACCAAATACTTGGCCTTTAGAGCTATTATAGGAATGTATCAGGATATTGTATGGGGATATAGAAGGATTGAGGGTCCAAGTGCCCCTACAACTTGACAATGGTGTTGAAGCCACCAAAGACCAAGGAGATTCTAGCACTTGAGACCTGTCGCCTTGCTGTTTCGGTACTTAGACTGAAGCTGCAACTTGAATTCTTAGACCTTACAGATACCTACATAAACCCTAAACTCATATCGTAGTTTCGGAATATACTTGAACTGTTCAACCTTACAGGTCCCCAGATGGTAGTTTCCCAAAATAAGGGGACCCCAATATAAACCCCAAAATACTATAGTCCTTGTTATTGGGACACCCAAAAGGTACCCCTGATTTTGGGAAACCTCCATATACCGCCATTACATCGATCATTTTAGGGGTCCCACATTGCAAACACAAGCTCACATGAGCTCTAGTCTAAATTGCGTAAAGGTGCTTATATAGGGGAGTTTTATAGGGGATAATTATTTAGGATTTTAACTCCTTCAAGAGGCTTATGTAGGGGAGTATTATTATAGGGGACTGTTTTAAGGGTAAACAAGGGGGATACTAGGCGTTTAGACTACCTGGAGCCCCAAAATTGGAAAATAGTAGCCCCAAACCCAGAAATATAGCCCAAAAGGTCATTTATTTACGTACTTTTGGGGTCAAGGTAGTGTAGTGCTCTTTGTAGTATTACCGTACTTTTGAGGGTCTAGTAGGTATGGCTCACAAGCCGTCACGCGCTGAGGCAGCGGCCTTTTCCGCTTTCAGCGGGCCTGGCGGAAAAGAGAACCCCTAGCTGGACCTCAAAAGTTGCCTTTAAGGTTTAGGATTTAGCGTCCTTCCCTGGACCCCAGACGTAGGTTTAACAACAAACCCTGAGGGGGCTTTAGGGTACCTAAAACCCTAATACTGCGGTATTTGGACCTTAGGGAAATTGCCACGAAACACTTTTTTAATAGTCAAGACTGCAATTATTCTAAATGCATTGAAGGTCCCATAATAAGACAAGCTTTCATGAAGTAGAAGTAGGTCCTCGAGTTGATGGTTGAAGTCTTGCACCACTTGAGTAGTGTTTTTTGGTGGTTAAACCCAGTAAGATTATATTCCTAATATAAGATACTATACCCCCAAAGGAGGATATAATCTTACTCCATAATGGGTACCATAGTATCCCCCCCAAAAAATACTACTCACTTAGGGGGGCTACTGCAAGAGCCAGGACTTGAGGGACTCAGCGGGGTGCGGGGCTGCTTCCATGAAGAAAAGAATGTGGGGTTCTGTGGCCTTTGTTAGGAGTTACAATACAACCCCCCCCAAATGTAGCCCCCCCCACATTTTAAGGAGCTAATAAGGACTATATAGAGCGTAATGAGGCCTAATAGGGCTCTAATAAGTTCTAAATTTGGGGAGGGGGTACATGTCTAACTCCTAACTTTGGGTCTTGATAACGAGGTGCTTGCATGTACGGGGGCACCAAAGAGTCCAAACACAACGTGCCTCCCGAACCCTGAAAAATAGCAGATGGCACGCGAGTCCAAACTACTTGCGTAAAAGCAAGACTACTCTCTAAGAGGGGCTTGCCAGGAGCTGGTCATAAAGAATACAAGAGGAGGGATTGGGAGTCTTTACGTCCCTCTAACTTACGAAACGACTCGAGGAGCGTGGAGGAGGGAACGAAGGTACCGTTATAGAGGGGTTGTATATGAGCCATAGTCGTTACTTCTAGTACCCCCCTTGATAAACCCCCTAGTACTCCCCTATACAATCCCTATACATAAACCCTCTATGGAGTTCAGACCCTAAACCCTGAACACTATATAATCCGCTGTATAACCTGCTTTAAGGAATTAAGACTATAGCTCATATGGACGAGTATATCTCCCTCTTTGCCCCTTAGACACCAGCAAAGTTGGGTGAAAGGACGCTTTGGGGTTGAGGGTTTAGGGTTTAGGCTAGGGTTGAGCGCATAGGATTTAGGCTTAATACTACCTGGTAGATGAGAATTTGTTTAGGGTTTAGGATTTAGGGTTTAGGATTTAGGGTGTGGTTACACATAGTAATATAGGGATAATGGAAAAGAAAATGGAAACTAGGCAAAGTGAAATCAAGGCTGGAACAAGGATACTTCCGCTTTTTGCTGCGCTTCCGTTTGTTGTTACTATCTGCGGCTTTGCATTCCTAGGTAGGATCCCACGCTGAGAAGTTTCTGTTGATGCAGGAAACCCTGCGCCGCACTATAATATACCCAAGGCCATGTTCTATCTACTTTAAGGAGGACTATACCCTAAACCCTGAATCCTAAACCCCAAATAGTAGATTCTGTTTTCTTTTCCATTATCCCTATATAACCCCAACATAACCCTAATATTTTATCTACGTAAGGGAGACTATAAGTATCCCATCACCAACGCAGCAGCGTGGCCTTTCTACTCCGAAGTCGTCTCGTAGGCAGATGATGCCTCTGAATCTACAAGGGAAATTATGAAGCTTAGGGTTTAGGATTTAGGGTGTAGGGTTTAGGGTTTACAAGTCCTAAAGGTCCAAGTACCTCATATTCAGAAAATCTGACACAAAACCTGTTCTGTTGAGTTTAGGGTTATAGGGTTTAATTTCTGTTACCAAGGCCCCAAGTACCCAATTATTGGGTACATGGACCTTTTAGGGCAAGGGAATTTCTGGAGTTTAGGGTTGCAGGGTTCTAGGGCTTAGGGTTTGGAGTAGTTTACAGGGGAATTTCTGGAGTTTAGGGTTGCAGGGTTCTAGTGCATAGGGTTTGGGGTTTGGGGGTTGGGGTGTAGGATTTGGGTTTATTTGGGCTTGGGTTTAAGGTTAAGGGTTTAGGGCGCAGGGCTGCGCGTTGCTATGACCTCGGTAGAAGACTTCCCAAAGGCCAGATGAAGAGCACGCATTGACAACAACTTCGAGGGTCCAATTACTCAAATATCAGGGTTTTAGGAACCAAAAATCGATTTTTTGCTTGGGACCTAAAGCCCAGTTCAGTTGCGTGCAGCGTGGAACTGCGGATTAGCCAGACACCAATATGGTAGAAACTTCTGGCCTGAAACAACTCCAGTTCAGGCACTTTAAGGCCCAGTCCTAGACCCTGGCATTCAATATAAGTATCTGGACCCTTGGGAAACTGTACCTGCCAGGGCGGGGATTTCAATCATGTGCGAGTTCGGGCACTTGG
The DNA here is from genome assembly GCA_905231905.1 of Symbiodinium pilosum. Classification (NCBI taxonomy): domain Eukaryota; class Dinophyceae; order Suessiales; family Symbiodiniaceae; genus Symbiodinium; species Symbiodinium pilosum. The sequence goes on along the minus strand of CAJNIZ010005651.1, from coordinate 4,220 downwards.
GGGCTTGTTGGGTACCAGTAAGTGTAGTACACGTTTCAGGAGGTATATGAGTACGTACTTGCTCTCAAGGTTTGCTCTCAAGGTTTTTGTCACGAAGCAGATTCCAGGCAAGGCGACTGCCAGTAGGAAATCACACATAAATTCTTCAGAAGGACCACCCAGTATATGCCATTTCGACAGCAGCTGGCCACTGTTAAATCGAGTAGCGTCAATTCACGTGTGCGTGCGCGTTCTTTAAACAGAGGTTCCTTAACATCATTGAAGCACAGCTAATTAAATCCGAACGGCTAAAACATGTGTATGAGAGGGCTCTGCGCGTACTGACCCTCTAACATGCGGCCCCAAAACGGGGCCTGAAGACTAATTATTATCCGTTTCAAAAGAGGCTATCTGAACATGTGGAATTCCATGTTGTTTTGGGGGAAGGTTAGGACCAGCTGCAAGAGCGGAGTTTTCAGTTTAAATAAGGGGTACAGAGGGACTTCAGGGGGGACACAGCGGGGTAGATAAGGCTTATGTGAGCCCTATATTGCAACTCCCGTCCTGTAATTGCCTTAGAGACAGGTACACCCTAAAACAAAACCCTGCACCCTAAGCTCTACAACCTACGTAAAAGCAGAACCCCTGCCCATCCCAACAAACATCAGTTCTACTTCAAGGGGTTCTGGAGTTAGGTACCGGAACAGGAATCTAGTTGTTTGTTCAGCCCCATTATACCCCCATTGAAACCTGCATTGCTGCTAACCTCAATGTCTAGCGCACAGGCTCCTAATGTTAACAAGGGGTTGTTGGACACCCCAACCTGTATAACAAAGACCCAATGACTGTTGGATGACTTTTCTGGTGTCCTAACTTGGGGGCGGGGGGAGGGGGAGGGGCTACCCGAACCCTCTTCTTCTGTGTAGTTTCTTTCAGGGCAACATACTCCCTCCCCTTAACATTCACCGCCCCCCCAATATCAATTATTGCCATTATGGCATAGGCTTAAATATGGGGAACATTGGGTTTAATATTGGGGGAAGGGATTACCACAACCTTCACCAAACAGGCCATAACTCCCCACGTCTTGAAATCCAGAGGAACCCACCGACATAACCTTAACCCTGCAGCCCATGACGTCCTAGGTATATTACGAGACACACTCCTGCTATCTGTAGTAGTAGCAGCTATAAGAGACCATGGGACACTGCTTGGCTTGGGGTTGTCCTTACCTGGAACCCTCAACCCTAGAAACCACTATATCATCCCAAGTTTCATCCCTTGTTCCATCTGATTCGTAGTCCAAACTCCGAGCATCCTCCTCGAAACTCCACAGTAATCCCGACATATTCTCTTACAGAATCTTATGGAGTTGATTTGTAGTTAATCTGATTCCCCATTACCTGATCATAAATTGGGGCTTCCATACCTAGATGCAGCCACGCGGTTTAGGGTTTAGTAACTTGCCTATCTACCCGTACACTACCTGGCGCATAGAAAGAAATGGGAGCACAAACTATAATTATGAGGGGCATTCTAGGGTAGTATATGGGCGTAAGAACTAATATGTCATGCAATGATATGACTATAGAGACTGGTATATTCCAGGGAAATTACATGAATGTAGGTGTATATGTATATATATATATATAGATATAACCCTACAACCTTTTGCCCTGATATGGTCATTATTATCCTGCATATGAGCAATAGTCTACCCTCCTAATATCCCCCTTAACAACCCCTATGGTAAAATTCCCTTTCTAAGCACATTTCGAAGGAGTTCCGACCCTAAACCCTAAACCCTATATTATGTAGGATTAGAAGGACTGTTACCGGGTTTTGGGTTGAGGGTTAAAACTGCTTCAGGGATCCATTCCGTACGCTCCGCTCGATCTCTACTGGCTAGTAAACCACGGAAACTGGGGGATGTCCCACAAACGGATTAGAGTTTACGGTTCAGAGTTTATGGTTTAGGATGCAGGGTTTGGGGTTCAGGCTTTAAACTTTAGGGTTTAGGGTGTAGGGTCTGTTGCTGCCAGGTCACACAAGGCACCAGCCTGGCCGAAGAACATGTAGCTACGCATGGGCTATATGGGTAGTTCCCAAAGCTAGGGTCCCATTTTGTAGGGTTTAGGGTTTAGGGTGTAGTTTTGGGGTCATTCCCCCTTACAGCAACTGTTACCACAATGGGTTATAGGAGTTATAAGAACCCCCTTAATAAGGCCCCATTAAGGACAGTTACTGGGAGGGGGAATGACCCAAGGTAGTTTCCAAAGCTAGGGTCCCATTTTGTGGTACCGCTAAATCGTAGGTGCCGTAACATAGTCTATAAGCCAAGAGGGTCTTTTGAGAACAGCCCATATGAGAGTTTGTCATGGTAGGGCTGTGCTTTGGTGACCCTTGGGGATTGAAAGGATTGCAGAGACTGCCATGGCAGCTTATACTACGGGTTTCATCGGCGCTGATTTTGCGACACTCCGATGTACAAATACACATAATATGTATATATATGTATATATCATATACATATATATCACATATATATGTACGTAGAAGTATGTATCGCGTAATTCGTTTTGCAAGGAAAATGACCGGTTCAGGGCTTAAGCTGAGGGGGCTCGGAGGAAGGCTTCTGTAACTTGCCAGGCCCTACAAGCTAAACCCTATAGACTGCACCCTGCTGTGCTGGGGCCCAACCTACAGCAGCTTGGCCCCAAGTATCCAAAAACTACTGAATACATATAGTCTCCAATTAAGTAGATAGAATATGGCTTTGGGCGTATTGTAATAAGATCCCCATGTACCCCGTGTTCTGTCTACTTAAAGGGGGACTGTAGGTTGTAGAGTTTAAGGTTTCGGGTGGGCTCTTGTTGAAACACGCCTTCCCCCTCTTAGCTTGCAGTCGCAAGCTTTGGAGGCAAGGGAGTTCTGTTACCTTCAACCTTCCCCAGCTTCAAACCCTAAACCCTGAATTCCCTAGGGGTCCAAGGACTCAATTATTAGCTCTTCAGGGGGCTATAGGGGTGTTAAGGGACATATTCGGATATAGAGAATTTAAGAGTCCAAGGACTCAAATCTCGGCGTTTTAGGTGCCCAAAACCATGCGGACTGTAGCATTTGGGACCTGAATTATCTGAGTTTTGTGACCTTCAACCACTTAAAGATTCGCAGGAACACACACAGGGTTTGCCTGTAACGCCAATTACCTATGGCTTTATGTTTGCCTACTAACTGACGGGCAATATGCTAAGCTGTGGCAATTGTGGCTCCAGGTGAGGCTTTATTCGTAGCTCCTTTCCAGTTAATTTGACCTCTAGAAGCCTTTCGCAAGTCAGCTGATGCCCAGAGGAAACCTCAAAACCCAAACACCCAATAATGTAGTGGCCCTAAACCCTAAACATGAGAAGCTACGACTTACGTTTTGAAGCCTATCTCTGCATGGCGACAGCAAGCGGAAAGTATCTATATTCCGAATTAAGCTCTCACTCCCTACACCCTCACGCCCCTAAACCCTAAACCTTAAACCCCCAAACCCCGGGCCCCAAAACTCGAGACCCTAAACCCTGAACCCACTAATAGCAAGGGGCTTTAGCTACCCCAACCCCCATAGCAAATACCGACCCTATCAATATCATATGCCTCCTCACATAGGCTCCTACATTAATTTAAGCTTGCTCTTGGGGTTGGGGTAGCTAAATCCATTAAATTCTAAACCCGAAACCAAACTCTGAACCCCCCCAAAAAGTTCTACCTGGACCCCAAAAGTATGTAAAATAATGGCCTTTATGGCTGCTATTATGGGTGTAGGGTCATTATTTTACATACTTTTGGGGTTTAGGTAGGTTGCTATGCCGGAAAGTATTGGGCCTACCTGCATAGGAACCTCTAGGGCTTCCAACTGTAAACCCTGAAGCCGCAAACCTTGATCCATATAATATGGGTATCCCTAATCCCTAAACCCTGATCCCTATACTAGAGCCCAAACCCAAAACCCTAAAACGCTAAAACCCGAATCCCTAATCCCGAAGCCCGAAAAGCCCCAAAGCCTAAAACCCTTTGGCCCCTACTTAAACCCCCCAAAATATGCAAAAGAAATGGCCCTAAACCCAAAATAATAGCCCTAAAGGCCATTATTTTACATACTTTTGGGGTCCAGGTAGAAACCTCTGCAAGGGTTGGTTCAGTTTTTATCTGAACTGGATATCATCAGACTGGAGTGTTGGAGTGAGGGAACCCTA